>CAKALG010002368.1:0-22568 GCA_916700815.1 Helicolenus hilgendorfi | reverse complement strand
AATGTTTTTAATATTATTTTATTCAAATTAGGATATAGCACCCCTACAGTTGAGCAATGATGCAATCAGGTAGACGTAATGTTTGAAAAGAAAAGAAAAAGAAAACTAACGACCTCATATTTTCCCAATCATATTAATTTGTCTAAGATACTGAAATAATGTTCTATAACTCATTTAGTGAGTTCTTTTGTAGAATATCTATTAAATCAAAGTGTACTTTAATCTCTCTGAGGCCTTGACTCAAATGCCTTCTTTCTTTCTCATATCTCTCACAATGCATTATGACATGCTCCACCATTTCCTCTTGTCCACAATAATTACATTTACCTGTGTCATGTGTATCTATTTTAAATAATGTGCTTTTTAGTCCCGTGTGTCCAAATCTAAGTCTTGATATGATTGTCTCATCTTCCCTGTTCCTTCCTACACACCTCATTTCTCCCACTTTCCTTTAAACTCTGTAAAACCATCTGGTGCTTCATCTCTTTGCGTTTTATACTCTTTGACTGACGACCGGAAGCCAGGTGAAGTTGACCTGCTTTGATTAGAAACAATTAAGTATCAGCCAATCAGGTGAGGTCACGCAGACATGCTGCCGAGAGAGAAAAAGACAAGTGAAGCTGCTGTAATTCTGCGTCGAAAACAATATTTTACAGAAAGTTAGCTAACTTTGTTTTGCAGTAACTGTTAGCTAACGTGCTCCTGTGCTTATGTATGTCAGCTTAGCTAATATCTCGAGTTAAACTTCATGACAAGGATATTGACCACTTCGCAGCCCTGAGGGACAAGAAAATGCAGCATCGTGAGTAAAAATGAACCCATTGGACATTGGATTTCCCACTTTGTATTAGTTATTTTCAAGTTACCTTTTTTTATTATGAGTGAGATTTGTGATTTTAGCCTGAGCAGAAGGTCTGGTGGTTGCTTGATATCATTTTCATCCTTGTTTTGTCATTAATTAAGCTTTGCTCTATATGTTGAGTTTGCTTAAGATAAAGGCTATTATATATTCCAAGTATAGACTACCACTAAGAGGGTGTATTTGCATTTGATATGTGCATTGCAATATTGCATGCTCCAGCTGTATTTTTGTATTTCACCACTAATTTGCACTGTGTATTATGTGTGTTACATACTGTGTATTTCATGCTAAGAAGATGGGTAAGAGAGCTATTTTTAATGTGTGCACTGATTGCTTTTAATGTGAACAACAAGTTGCCTGCAAGTTATCCTGTGGTTTACTCAGTGGTACTGTATATGCAACAGTACTGCAGATCTAATTATATACATTTCGTAGAATGACGCCAGCAGTGTTGCTCATTATATCTTGTTTTAATGAAGAAATATGGCTTCCTTACAAATTGTTCCTACTTCATGGCAATGCTATGAGTGCTTAACAGACATTTAGTCTTAGGAAAGGAGGAAAGTAAAGTAGGCTCAGTTCTTTTCAAGCGTGACAGTGAATCAACATGTGCAAAACCTGTATGATGACACTGAAGCAGCTAAATGGAACCCAGCCATCCTTAATTTTATTATTTACATGTGTTGTTTTCCTAATGTGACATTTAATGTCTTCCACCAGAGAGCACTGACAAGTTCATCCTTCTTTTAAAAATGTTAAATCCTCAAAAATGTTTGTTTATATTGTGTATTTATGTATGAACTATACACAAATACATAACATAAACAAACAAAAAGAAATACTCTCAAATATCGATAGTAGTAGCCTCCGTATACTATTTCAGTCAGGCTCTATAACATGCATACTGTGTCAGCAGCTCACATTCATTTTTAATAAAGCAATCTTTAAATGAGCATCTGGAGAGTACCTAGATATATGGGTAAACCAGCCATAAGTATGCAGTAACGCAGTGAGCTGTCTCAACACACTCCAATTCTGTGTTTTGTATTTTTCTCACCAGTTTCTGGGCAAAAGCATCCATCATATTATTAAAATCAAGAGCTCCAACCAGATCATTGTCCACAGGATAAGAAGCAGAGACCCCTCTAGTGTGTGGTGAGACAGGATACAGTAGGGGAACGTCAACACAACTGAGGGGAAGCCAGGTGAAGTTGACATGCTTTGATTAGAAACTATTAAGTGCTAGCCAATCAGATGTGTTCACTGACAGTGAGACTGTGAAAAATGCTGCACTTCTGCATCACAAACAATGTTTTACAGAACGTTATAGTTTTGCAGTAATGTTAACTGTTACTAACATGCTCCTCTGGTTTTCTAAGGACTATTTGGAGTTTTACTGGGAAATTTCATGACCTGGATATTGACAACTTCGCCTCCCTGAAGGACAAGAAAATGCAAGCCTCACCCTCAAATACTGTGAGTAAAATTCACCCTCTCTCTTTATGTCTGTTGTCTTTAATACTTGTGGCTTCTCTAATGGCTAAATGGCCCGCCGTGGCTGTAAAATTACAGTAGTTACTTTCTGCACAGTTGCTGATGTTATTGAGGTTTTTTCATGCTTAAATATACAAATGTGACGGGGCAGAGAGATTCCTGCTGAGACAACACAACCCTTTTTAACATTATTCTAATATCTGTAGGGAGATCATTCCACTGTTTTTTCTGTAACTGAAAAAGCAGTTTGAGTAACATAAATTGTCGAGCAATGTTTTCTCGTTTTCTCGTCTCCCCTCGTTGATGATCCTGTTTGTCTGACTTCACTATGAGCTGTTTAATTAAAAAGTAAACAAACATAACATAAACAACAAAATCGAAGTTTTTTCCGATAATATTGGAATAGTGGTACAAGTTCTTTTTTTGTTCAGTGCTTTAAGAGCTGGTTTAAAGGCTAAAGCCTCGTCTAGCAATACTGCAAATACATCACTTTAACCGTTGCATACTGCATACTACTCAGGAATGTAGTATGTACTGCATACTGCGTTCCTTAGTAGTATTTAGTAGGTGGTTTCTAATGCAGCCCGTGTCAATGCTACAATGAGTGCTTAACAGACATTTTGACTTTGGAAAGTAGGAAAAGCACAGGTGTCACTAATAACATTAATGATGGCTGGGTTCTTTTTAAGTGTGACAGTGAATTAACATGCAAATCCTGTATGAAGACACTGAAGCAGCTAAATGGAATCCTGCCGTCGTTAATTTTATTATTTACACCTGTTTTCCGACTGTGACATGTAATGTCTTCCACCAGAGAGCACTGACAAGTTCATCCACTGTACAATGTTAAATTCTCAATGTTTGTTTACATTATGTCTTTATGTAAAATAAATATTTTTCTCATAACTATACACTTAAATATACAACATAAACAAACAGTAAAAATGTTTTATGTTTTTATACGCTCATACTGATGTTGGTAGACTCGGCATACAATTGCGGTAGGGCTCTAACGTGCGCTGTGTCAGCAGCTCACACTAATTTGATAAAGCAATCTTTAAATGAACATCAGGAGAGTACCTAAATATGTGGTACGTCTATTTAAACCATAAGCATGTAATAACACAGTGGGCTGTCTCAACACACACCAAGTTTATGTGGGGTTTTCTTTCTCACCAGTTTCTGGGCAAAAGCATTCATCACATTATTAAAATCAAGAGCTCCAACCAGATCATTGTCAACAGGATAATAGCAGAGACCCCTCTAGTGTGTGGTGAGACAGGATTCAGCGCCCCTACCTAGAGGAAATCATGTCAACACAACAGAGGGGAAGCCAGATAAAGTTGAGAAGTTGACGTGCTTTGATTAGAAACTATTAAGTGCTAGCCAATCAGATGTGTTCACTGACATGCTACTGGAGACGGTGAAAAAGACAAGTTAAGCTGCTGCACTTCTGCGTCACAAACAATGTTTTACAGAAAGTTATAGTTTTGCCGTAACATTAACTGTTACTAACATGCTCCTGTGCTTTTCTTGGGACTATTTGGAGTTTTACTGGGAAATTTCATGACCTGGATATTGACCACTTCACCTCCCTGAAGGACAAGAAAATGCAAGCCTCATCCTCAAATACTGTGAGTACAATTTACCCTCTCTCTTTATGTCTGTTGTCTTTAATACTTGTGGCTTCACTTGAGGCTAAATGGCCCGCCGTGGCTGTAACATTACAGTATTTACTTTCTGCGCAGTTGCTGATGTTATGGAGGTGTTGATGCTTAAATGCACAGTGCCTGTGTGGACACTGAAGCTGTTGTGTTACTGTGTGCTGTCCTCACAGGTACATTATTTTTCAAGTTACCTTTTTTGCTATGAGTGTGATTTGTGATTGTAGCCTGAGCAGAAGGTCTGGTGGTTGCTTGATAGAATTGTCTTACTTGTTTTACTTGTGTAAACAACTTGTGTTGTACTTGGCCTATATGATGAATTAGCCTGCTTAGATAAAGAATACTGTATGTCCAACATTGGGTATCTTTTATATTCCAAGCTTAGTACTAAGAGGGCGTGTAAGTCATGTATTTGATATGTGCATTGATGCTGATGTTATCTGTCAATATTGCATGTTCCAGCTGTAAGTACTCCACCACCATGCAACAGTAAACATAGCCTATTCATTTTATAGAATGACACAAGCAGTTATTTTTTCTAATATTCTGACCAGTGCGATAAATAGGATATTTTTTTAAAATGATAAATGCTGTTCACAAATTCAGAAGGAATCAGTGTTCATGTCTTTTTATATAAAAATATGTTTGTGTTTATTGTATGCCTCCTAGATTAACATCAGTAGTCAACTTGGGAGTGGAAAGAAGCCTTAATGTTGGATTATTTCTGGTTCAAATAGAATTTATAAATTGGAGCCTGTGACAGTGAAAAATCATAAGGGGCAGAAAATCTGAGATGACAGGCCATAACTTAAACATTGCTTTTTGCTGTTGGAGCTTGTTACTCTCTCAAAGCGTGGGCTGAGGAGCACAAGCAACATATCAAACTTAATTACCTTTCAGGTTGCCTCATCAAGTCAGAGCTGCAATGAAGACAGATTGTTCCTGTTCCCACAGAACCTTTAAAGCCACAAACGCCACACGGCTCTTTCTCTAATCCTAGCATCCTTTCTGAATTATTCCCCCACTGCTATCATGGACCCTTAACAGGAAAATGTGCTTTATTGAATAGCATTTCATCTATGAGCCCCATTCCTCATCTTAATATACAGATGAGACCTGTAAGTCTTAAGGTAAAGCAGCACCACAAGGCTGCAATTTGGATTACATCTGAGGAATAACAACGTGTTTACCATGTACTTCCATGGTAATCTTTCAGTTTTATGTTGTAAGTGCCAGTTGCTTTCCTATTTTATTGGGTATTACTTTTGTTTTATGGAGCAATTTTCACATCCTGCCCTTGATGATAGTGGCCTCAGTCTCTGTCTGATAGCGCCAGCAGAGGAAGCAGGCCTACTGATGAACACACAGCACGACGGGGGTGATTATGGAGTGCTAAACTAATGATTGCCGATGAGAAGCTGTTCTCACCACAGAGCAAATTCATTTCTCTGTCACGAGGAGTTAATGGCTCCTTTTAAGGAGATGAAATCTGGTCACTAGGGAAAGCCATCCTGAAAGACTGCAGGTAGCTTATTCCATTTGTCTAAAGTTCATTTTCTGTTATACCAGCTTATAGACAGTGTATTTTATGATATACACTCACTGTACGTGATCACGTCAGTCTGTAATTCTGATTTCAGATCCATCATCAGTACCTATATGGGAATTTATTGAACATGTCAGGTTAAAGTGGTAGACTGAAGGGACTATTAGGCATGTCACCTGTGAGCGATCATTGCGCTGCTCATGATTCCCCGTGCCCTAGATGTTTGCTGCCATGTCTAAAGGTTGTACAAGAGGCCAAACGGACAGACGGGGGATGGGGTGACATGGAGCAGTCTTTATGAAGCACTCAGAGAGGGACCCAGTTCACTGCCCATGCATCAGGAGGTCCTTAACCTCCTGTTTGTAGCTTTCTATTATTAATGCAGCACTGAAGTTTGGACTCGCGTTACGATAGGAGCCCAGATCTGCCTCGGCCGATCTTAGGCGTGTAAACGGCAATGCGGGAGCACATTTGCTGTATGCAGCACTGGGTAAACATTTATGAATGATTTAAGAGTACAGGGTGAATCGGTAAAGCACTGCAGCTGCTTCGTGGAGCTCCCAGCTGTTCTCCGGACGCTTCAACACTATTCTTCACAATGAAAACTCCATATTACTGAACACTTCAGTAAGCTCTGAGAGCCTCGTGTAGACCTCTTCCTCCTCATCCTGCTGGAGCTGAATGAAGTGTCTTGTTATCCTCAAATATACCTGTATTATTTCTGCAACCTGGTGTTATATAAGCTGCCAACATTGTGATACTGTGAAAATGTTTCACTATAACTGTGAAGTTATGCTAGGTGACGATGGCTGAGAGCGAGTTGATAATTGTGGTGATGCAGTCACTACAGAGATCTCACTTGTTCTACATTTAGTCAAATGACTGATGCTCTTTAGCTGTGTGCCCAAGAGGGAATGTTCCAAAAACGGTTCTGCTCTTGTTTTAACGGCTGGAAGGCACATAGAAAGAGGTCTGGTAACTGGCTGATTGAGAGGCAATATAGTTCGGTTTCACACTCGACTAATTTGATCTGACTGTACAACATTCAGGAAAGAATTGCCTGGAGGAAAAGAAATCATGAACGGGTGCTAAAACAGTAGGACTCCACGCTCATATTTTCCTTCTCAAAAGTACATTAGCCAGTAAAAAACGCATTTAAGTAGCCATCAACATTGAGATTTAAGAAGCAGTGTTGGTAGCATATCTAAAATGTTTAATTTATTTAATCTCTAATAATTACTGTTATTCTCAAGAATGGGTTTACATTCTGAGTTTGATTTGATGCGGTACGGTGCTATTTACATCACACACATTGGAAAAATAGTACTCATGGCTCAAGTGCCAGAGCTTTACTGAAGAGCTTAACAGTTTACAATATTTACACATTTTCAGATGCATTATTCCCTGCTCTTTGTAAAATGTAAATTTGATAGCTAACTTTGCCTAACAAATATTGCTTTAATATAAATGTTAAACCTCTGGGCTCAGATATGTGACATAAATTATAAATACTCACTATCAATAGCGATGCCAGAGAGAGCCATCTTGGCACATTCCTTTACACTGCATTCTATACCTAATAGACAACTGTGTTTTTTGTGATACAATGGGTCTGTTTTGGTGAATATGTTGTATGATTTTTTAAAAATCAGTAGATTGAATAAGATACTGGCAACTTTGTGTTGTTAGCAATTATTTAGGACAGAAAAACTGGCAGTTTTCTCACACTTTCAATTCATTCAAATGACCAGTTTACTTTTGAATTCCAGGACTAATGCAGAAATTATTGAAGTTTAAAGGGATAGTTCAGGTGTTTTGAAGTGGGGTTTGAATGAGGTACTTATCCATAGTCAGTGTATTACCTACAGTAGATGACTTTCGGCACGCCCCCAGTCTGGAGAAACACACAGGATTACCAGCACAGGAACAAATTTAGAATATTTTCTGACAAGGAACTTTAAGTGAAACTATACGTTTTTTATCAACTTAGTCTGGTGGCTTTTAAGAGAGCATAGATAAGTTTCACGTTCAGTTCCCTATCAATAAGGGCTGTCTTACAGCAAGGTAAAGCCGTGAAAATATTCTAATTATAGCATATACTTAAAGGATTTTGATTTTCTTTTTTTTTTTGGTGAGCCTCTTTTTCATACGCCGTACTTCTCAGTACTGCTGTCTTTCTCCATACTGTATGCGTGCAGACCATCATCTTCTTTAGGTAACACAGTGACTATGGATAAGAATCTCATACAACCCACTTTAAAACACCCAAACTATACTTCTAACAGCTAAAGATACTAGCTTTGCATTGCACCTCTAATGAGAACTCACAAGTTTGAATAGACATATAACACAAAACGTTAAAAAATGCAGATGTATCCTAGGAATTACATGACACTGCCTGAATTATCTGTTCAAAAACGTGCGGCTTTATCAAAAATTCCTATTCATCTGGTTCACTCAATTCACTGGATGCGATGCCAAGTCTGTGCTCTTACACATACTGTATACTTGTGATCTGCTGTCATCGTGTTCATCCGACTGACAGATGGTTGATGCACCTCACACACCTCTCTTTACACTTACTGACGGTGCCAGACATGAAATCAATATATTATGAAATCAAGTATTTTGTGAAGGCACCATTTTGGTTGAATCCAGATGTTGCCATCCTGTGCTGATGTCATGCCGTTGCAGGTCCGTCTTACTGAAATAATTACAACAATTCTTCATTTGTTAGACAGGGCGACTCTTCATCATCGTCACTTTGTCACGTTCAGTCGTGATGTTTATCGAGACCACAGATAGGTTGTTTGTCAAATACTGAATGCTTTGATAAATGACTATGCCCCTGCATGGTGCTGGACCGCAAGAATAAGCCTGTACATCTCCTGGAAGTCAGGGAGATAGTAGTGGAACATTTTCATTGTTTTGGGTGATGACGTGTAGTAGGCGTGGGACAATATAAAATATTTCATGTCACAATTATCCAGACCAAAATAATTGCGATTCATGATATTATCCCGATAATCATAAAAATATGCTTAAAACTCTTACAATGGCACTAAAACATACTGGAATCATTTTAACTTAAATTTTGTTAGGAAACTCATTTTTCTATTGCATTACAGATATGACACACCTTTTTTTTGTGGAAAGACAAACAAATCAAACCATCTTGAATAAGGTAAGGTAAAACACTCGTGACGATGTTCACGATCATCCTGATAAAGGTAATTCACCACAATCAACTTATTGTGTTTTTACATGATAAAATCCTTAATTGTCCCATCCCTAACGTGTTGTCTAAAATGGGTGGTTTGGCATAAAATATGACTTGCAATTAGGACTATGACGTAGGGCCGTGTATTGGCAAGAATCTGGCGCTACAATACGTATCATGATGCAGGGGTTATGATTGAATATATTGCGATAATGTAAGCAAGGTGATATATTTGGTTTTTTTTTAAATCTAATTTTAGGAAAACTGTCATAGTATAAAGAACACACCGCCATATGAATAAAATCTGATTTAAATAGTACTTTTTTTTTTACGTAATCAGAACCGTGTGATTTTCGCATTTGCGTTTATGTCAGTCCCTGTAACATCCAACATCCTAGCACTACTTTGAGAGGGCACATACACTTTCCTACATTACATTACATTTTCTTACACCCCCAGAATGATTAGAGTTTACTCATGTGGACTCCATCCATTCTATATGACTGTTTGTTTGTACCCAGAATTACCTAGAAACAACAGCTGCAATGCCACTTATGTTAAATACCTCCCTACCTAAATAAATGGAAACGAGTTAGCCTAACCATTGCAGCTCCGACGGCTTTGTAGTATTCAATCTTTCAACATATGCCGCTACTTCACCTAATTCATTTCTTTGATCAGAACGGCAATGTGATGACTTACTGTAAATCTACTGTGGCTGTTACTGTAAAAGTGGCATTGATGCACATGCAGGTTTCTTATTAAATACAGGCCTACTACTTTCTACTGTGGTGACACAACCATTTACATTGTGCTTTCCAAACATCTGGGTGTAGTGTGCAGAGAAAATAAACCATGGTGCTCTGTAGTTTGTAGTGCATGCAGCTGCAGCTCTGCATCAATCACCACTGTCCATCCCTCAATGAGCAAGATTGAAGCATAAAAGGAAAGTATGCAGATACAAGAGAGAAAAAGGGTAGACAAAATGTTTCTGTGAATTTCAGCATGACATTGTTAAATTGGATCTCTGTTGTGAACAGAAATCACTTTCAAAACATTACTTGCCTTCATAATGCTTGAAAAAAAAAAGGATTTTCAAACGGCTTGTGACCAAATACCAATCAGAGTCCCTACGCACAACCTCAACAGAGAAAATAACATTAACTATTTGAGGCACGAGTCATTAAACGAGACCGTTAACACATCTCGTAATATTCCCCCATCTCCACTAAAAGTTTACATGTAAGCTATGTCACAGACCTGATATTAGTAGAGGGCAGTAATGTGGTATATGACTGTAATATTTTGATAAAAAGTGTTCCAATACAACTGTATTTCATCACTGTGTTTGTTTTTATTGCTACCTCCAGAAATACTGCTCTTGCCTTGCCACTTATGAGATGAACCTTTCCACAGTTTGGCTCACAGCTCACTCTCATATTTCCTTTTTATCACAACCACAGCTTATGACCTCAGCTCTGATTTGCGCTTCAGGGGGTCTTTAAAGAACCCTCAGTAAGCATTTCTCTGTGTCAGACTGCCTGTGTCCATCTGTGTTAATATAGCAGAGAAACTATTTTTATGGTAGAGAGATATTTTACAGTGCTTCTCCAAAGCAAGAGAGCAGTGTGAAAATGCAATAAACAACAAATCTCTTAATTATAAGGATGTTTTGGTTCACACTGGAGCAGAGCAATAGTGATAACTAAAATAATATCACAGGACAAAATTATGCTTTTGTTTTGTGGTGTTTTTTCATATTTCATTTTGGCAACATCTTTATTGCTTAGTGGTCAATAACTTGTTTTTGTGCAATCAAAACTCCAACTTGAATAGATAAAGTGTGCCAGACATGCTAGCCCAGTTACTGTAGTTCAGATTTTCATATAGCTTTGATTACTGCACCGTGCAGCATCACCTATTGCTGCACGGTGTCACAGATTTAATGTGTTCACGTTTCTCTAGTTTTATTTACTTCATTTGCAATGCATTTCATACGTTTTTGTTCTTCTGCTAACTTCTGAGATTAATTAGTTTGAGACTGGTTTTGTTGTGGTTAGTTTTCAATAGTTTGGTGCTAATTGTGCACGTTTAAGTCGGGTTAACCGCAGATGATCTGTGAGTAATTGTGGTTTGAGACTGCAGATGGAGCACGTACCGTACCTGCTGTTAGTGTAAGAGTCGGAGTTAATCAGTTGAAAAGCTCTGATACATGCATGCTGTTTAGGATGATTACTCTGCCTTGTTGTTGTTGTTGTTATTATTATTGATATTGGAGTACAACGTTTTCGCTGTGCAATGTGTCTTGTGATCAAAAAAGTAAAAGAAAGGAAGTGTGTTGTGACTTTGGAGAGATCATACTTAGGTGTGCCCCCACCAATTGTGTGACGAGAATATCACCAAAATCGGTTACGCTGTTGGTCTGGTCCAAGCAGTGGATAGTACAAAACTTTAGATAACTTGAGTTTCTCCCTCTTCTACGTTTGCTCTATCTTGATCACACATTTGTGCGCACTCTTCCTCTGTCTCTCATGCTCACATTCTCTACGTCTTCATTATTGCCTTTTTTATTAGATTAAGTAGTACAGGATGTTCTTGAATGTTGTTTGAACCTCAGTAACATCAAACTGAATAGGAGGAGGGTCAGATGACAAGTGTTTATTTACATGAACTGCAGATGTGGGTTTAACCCACTTCTGAGTGTGTGGAAGTAGGAATTCACCGTTCCAACTTTTTCGCTCCCGATACTGATTACCATCCCTGGGTATCTGCAGATACCAAGTACCGATCCTATACCAGTGCTCCATTTTAACTAAATCGTTTTGAACCAGGACCTCCAGTATTTGTAACTCATGAAAAATAAAATGTGCCAAGTTTAGCAGGTTACAGCCGTTATTTAAATGTGCCAAATACTATAATAAACATTGCATATCATCTGCCTCTGAATTGTTTTTACTGTGTATACTGAGCGGCTCTGGCATTAAAAATATTTTCAGATGAATTTATTACATATTATCTTAATCTTAATTTTTTTTTAATTGAGATATGCAATTTTTTGGTAAGGTAACATGAGGCCAGAGATTGTTGTGGCCCTAACACTAAGTTGGTGCCCCACTATGACTGAATGATTGTAGCCAACAGCAGAAACAATGAATTTCATGTTAACAATAAAACTGTATTTAATGTGGATTGTTGACTTTACGGCAGATACCCAGTCCACTTAATCGGTTCAGTATCAACGAAGATGGTGATCGAGGAGATCAGATCAGTGCATCCCTATGTGAATTGGGTACGGTGTTTCTGTCTAGGGTGCATTTTTACAGAATGAAGGTAACTATGAGCATTGGAGAAAAAGTTGATCTTGAAATTGAAGTGTACTTTATTAGTCATTAGGTGTAGAAAGACTTCCAAAGTTATAATGGCCTTCATGTATCTGATGGTAAATGTTTGATATTCTGATCAGATACCTTCTATATGAACCCTTTGTACTTGTAATCCATAATTCATATCTTTCATACTGTACTATATGTTCTGAGAGGAATGTCCACACTTGTTAGAGTAAAAAGCACCTCTCCTCTCAAATCGTGAAGAGGCAACTGATGCTCAGATCCCAAAACAGAGGAACAAGATATGATATATAATTTAAGAGTATCGATCACTTTTATCAAATCGATGAGATGGCAGTAAAAAAAAACAGCTGCTCGTATGAAAGTCACGCTGTGCTCACGGCCCTTTCTGTTTGAAGTGTTTCAGCCTTTCAAGAGAACATAAGCAGATCAAAGAGCTGCTAAGATGGAGGGGGAGGTATGTGTGGATGAATGGAGGAATTCCTCCAAAAGGGAATGGCCTCAGTCCATATCACAGTGCCAGAGGGGAGATGTGTAGAAGCTCACTGTACTTACTCCTCATTTTACAGTCCCCTCTGATATGTGTGCAAACATATTCGCTTAATGGCCCTGTGACGGGCCTTTTTGTTGTCACCCAAATTTAAAATTTGAGTCACAGTAGGGATGTGATGGTGAGGAATTTTTTCCACAGGTTAATAAACTTGTGAAAACACCAGTGTTACCGATTACACCGGACATTTTACAAGAAAAGATGATGGTCAATATATGTAGCGCGCTTACTTTGATCTTTAACGTCGGGTCACTGTGTGCCTCTCCGGCTGTTACCAAAACTACCTTCCTTGTAAACCCAACCAAAATGTCATGCTTGTTGTGTTATTTGACCACAACAAGGATTATGTATATTATATGTACTGTAATGAGCAGTTAAATTAAAATGACTATTAAATGTCTTCAATCACCACGCTGTCACATGTACTATTCTAGCTCCGATATGAGATGTATAAACAAAACAAACAAAGAAATGGTTTGCTGTCTATTATCTCTTATAGTATGTTAGTGTGAATGCTGCTTCATTCCTGTAGGCTGAATGTCTCATTCCTCAGCCTTACAGTCCGTCATCTGCCTTGATTGATTATTTAATTAATAAGGTTTCAGATATAGATGTTGTATTTAACAGCATATTCCACTGGACCAGACATTTGACATTACACCGTTTTTAATGTGGTTTATTCTCTATTTTCATGGGAACAGAGGCTGTATCTGAGATTCAGTTACACAAGAATTATCACACACTTTTATTTTTCTAATATAATCAAGCACCCATTTTTATAAGAGACAGTAATAATTTATTTCTCCCCCTAATAGCCTATACATCACTGGCAGGGTGTATATTTCATTTTCGTGAAGCATGAAGCTGAATAGAAATCTTAATGATTTGCCCTTGCTAGCATAATTTTAATTATGGATTTTCCTCTACATGATCGATTTAGAGAGAGCCTTAGTAATACAAGTTGTACAGTCTACTGTATTAAATATTTGATATCCATTAAATTTTTATGATTAATGTTCTGGAAAGAATCAGTTTCTCTAAGCTGCTTTATTGCAGACTAAATTAGGGGTTTTACTCCCTTAGCAAAAGATATAGCCATATATTGCACCACAGCTTTGCCTGTCATGAGAAAAGGAGCAATTTGATATTGATTATGAGGGGATTTTAGATTGAGAGAAACAGCCCTCAAAAGGAAGACTTTAAAGATGGTCTATATTTCATATGGTAGAGAATTATATCTCACAATACAGAATGTCATTGTTCTGTTCCTTTAGTATATCAGAATCAGAATTGTGTTTATTGCCAGGTGTAAGACATTTACACTAGGCATTTGCTTTGGTTATGTTGGTGCAAGTCAAAGAGTATAACAGTATAATAACAAAAGAATAGATAAAGACGTGAGAATAAAATAGAATAATAAAAAATTGAAATTCTAAGAATATACAATATACAAATAAGCTATAAACATGATATAAACATTGTGCAATTGCTCTACGTATTGGTATTTAGTTTTAATTTGAGACTTTGTGTGCTGAGCTCACACATGCTGGCAAGAAGTTCTACATCCTGTAATCAATCTGAACAGTTTTGTACATAAATAGGAATAATACAACCAGGACAAGTTGGCTTTTTTCTTTTGCTGTATTTACAAATGGTAAATACAAATGGTACGACCCTTTCAAAATACATCAAGTTTATCTGAGATTTGAATTATCCTCACTTTTTGTGAAAGGAAATATAAATTATATAATTGTTGCTATTGTGTAAGCTTCAGGAATCTGGGTGGGTGATGTTGTCATGCTGCAATACAGACTGGAGCATGTCAAAGCCCTGCAACATTGATACAAGACGTTTTTTAAACAAGCCTACATGGTGTTTGTTTATGTACCCTTTAGGGTTGTAACGGTAGACCGGTATCAAGGAACACCGTGGTATGAAAGTTGACTGTTATCGTGTACATTTGCTTATCTATGGTATTGAAAAAAACCATGAAAACCAAAAAAGTGAGTGTGTGAGTTAAAGATACAGACAGGAGCAGTCTGGCTGCGCTGTCGCACACCTACAGTATGTTAATTGTTAATAATCATAGGACATTATTTGAAAAGCTCACAGCTGATATTATTTTTAGTTTACTAGTTAATTACATGCTGAAGTGCTTTAAACTAACATGCTTCAGTCATGTGACATATTATAGTGCATGCATTATTTTTTATGAGGTTTATAGTTCTGTTTATTGTAGTTCTGTTCTCATTCCTTTATATTAAGGGTCATTGCGACTGCTACTGCTACTACTACTAAAATTACTAATAATAATTGTGTAATACCGTGAAACCATGATATTTTCTGAGACTGTTATGGTACGGTAAAGTCTCATACCGTTACAACCCTAGCAATTTAAATCTCTTAACATTCAACATTTGGGAGGTGCCGTCGTGCTGTTAAGTTTGTATTCCACTAGGCCAACTAGTGTCCTCTTGGAAAGTGGAGGCTAATTAGTCTGGCTTGCTTACATTACCACTGATTCCCACTAGACTTAACTTTTTGTCATCAACAGCTCCCACACACTCCTTGATGTGTCGGATGCATTATAGAAAGAACAGGGTAAAGCAAGCGTTAGCTGTCTTTCATTGGTCAGATTGGGGTGAAGGGGCAAAGGACCAGACTGTCAAAATGTGCAGCAACAATTAGTGTAGTAGTAGTAGTAGTAGTAGTAGTAGTAGTAGTAGTAGTAGTAGTAGTAGTAGTAGTAGTAGTAGTAGTAGTAGTAGTAGATTACTCTGTGATTTGAATTACGACACAATGTAACATAGGGAGTGCGCAAATTACAGATGGGACTAAGCAACAGCTCACAACGTTGCCCTCCCAGCTGGTTGACAGCCCGTGCGGGTGCTAGAATTTAAGTGATATAATAAACTATTTTTAGTGCCCACCCACACAGATATTGGACGGATCAAATTACCAGTACCGACATTTTAAGCTGGGACCAAAGATCCATGCCCCCTCCCCCAATAGTGCCCCCCATTTTGGGGAGCACTATCGCAGCAGAAAAATGAATAGATCTTAGGTATCCTTTTTGCAATTACAATTTAGACCAGATACTGCAAGTATACAAGTCAAAACACCAATGATGGCTGTTGAGGAGACCAGGTTTTTATGATCTGGAAAAACTCAAAATGTACCTCATTTTGTTTTGTCTTTTTTAGATTAGACAACCATTCAAGTAAAACTAAGAAAATGGAAATAGAAAAACCTTTTGTCTAATTACTTATGTATATTGTACTTCCATGAAATCGGTTTCTTTAACAAATCATAATCATCACAACATGGTGTACAACTCAGTAAGCCTTTCCATCAATAGTATGGGATGCTCTCAAGGGAGTATGTTATCCTTTTCTTATGCTGGTCACTATATATATATATGTGACAAATGTTTAAGCATCACCAGAGAGATAATGATGTTATAAAACAAGCTAGAATCACCCCAGCCTCCAAAATCATATTTCATCCACTGAGCACTGGGTACAGTGTCGCATATAGTCCAATCTTTAACCATGTATCCAGATTGTGTATCTGATCAGGGAGGGACCGCAGCGCCTTCCTATCTCTGAACATGAGGTGTTGGAGGGCAACGCTGTGCATGAGGAGATACGGGAAGAGGCAACAACGGGAGAATAATGAGCCACCAAACCCTGACGCCTGAGTTTTGTAAATCCTAATGATTCTGGCTCCAATTCAAAGGAGAGAGGCTCACTTGAAGCCAACTTTTCATTTCCCACTATAGAATGGTGTGAATCTCATCTCCTAAAATAATTACAGGTATCACACTCTGATCTCTTTACACACCTTCTCTGCCGATCAGAAAGCACCCACAGGTTCAATCCTGTATGTAAAAAAACGTCCGTTAATAACCTATTGTGCAGATAAAATCAAATTTGCCACATTCGATTGTTAAGTAGTCTCAAATGTCAAATTTCAAAATTTGCATGTTCAGCTATATGCAGCACCGTGTCAGTTGAGAAAGTAAGACGAGATTCTACACAGCTCTATTCATCAAACCTCTGTCATGTATGGCTAATGCAATGAAAGTGAAGTTCTTAAATTCACCTTTTGAAGTGTTCACATCTTTGTGCCTAATAGCCGTCTCACTTACGTAACTGTTCTACTGGGAATAGCTTTGGCACATTGCTCTCATTTTGGGATTGCTGCAACACATTTGACGTGGAGGTATAATTCTCAATGTCACCGAGTTCTCCGTGACGAGCACAGGCAGCAGAGCAAAAATACAGTTTTCCTTCCCTTGTTGCACTCCCGTCATTGTTGATCTTGGTCCTGGCTGCAAACAAGCCACAGTAAAGGGTTTATTCTTCTCAATCACAGCTCTCAATCTGAGTGGAATAACCAGAACGCTTTGTGTAAAAGCCAACGTATATGGCACAACAACATTCCTTCTGTACCAGAGAAAAAGTGACCCGCTGAATGTTGTTTCTGCCACAGCAAAGAAGCAAGAAGTGTTTCTTGAGGGGAGTAATTGTCACTTCATCTTTAGCCCTATGCATCTCTGACAAAATATTTATCTCACTGTGGCACAAGCAGTATTGTGGGCTGGGGTATGGACATAAATTGCATTTTTATGTTGTTCTATTGAAAGGGGTGGGTAGGGACTAAAATGCTATTTCAGAAAATCTTACTCTGCTACATTTACTGCTTACTTGGGATTTCTCTCCAGTTCCCCCTCTTAATATTACTCCCACATGACACCCTCCATGCAACATTCTCCTATCTGCAAGTTCATTATCATCAATAAGTCAAGTATATTCTATCTTTCATCATCATATCATGCATTCCAACCGCAGCACCTTTTTTTTTGCAATGTAAACCAATTTATTTCTCTCCTCTATTGCAGATAGTATTAAACAATGCCCTAAGAGTAGAGGCTGTCTGAATGGGAATGATTTATTACAAAGAGAGAGGTCTGTGCGTCGGTTTGCAGAGCTCTGCAGTGTAAAATAACCTCATTTATATTCTATATTGCTCAGGCTGCCTCACTTAATATTCCTGTCAGCACTCTTATGCCATGCCTTCTGTTGGCTATGCCTGCAATAAAGCCACTGCCTTTTGAAAAGTGTACAAATAACATTAAACACATTTCATCAGATTAGTGCAATGCAGTGGGAACACCTTTAATACAAAACAACGGGGTCAAGTGAGCCACGGAGCTCATTATGTGTCAACAGATTTGCATCATTGTGCTACAGGCATCAGGATCATTAAAAATAAAATATGTGACAGAATGTCACCTGCCATTGTGCCGCCTGTATGTACCTTCAAAGAATCTCAGAACACAAAAGACGTAAACATAATCATCGAGTTAATAAGGTGATGATACCACTATGTAACCATAACTTGACACTTATAGAGTAGTGCAGCAATGAGTCCTAAAACCTGGAAATGAGTTAGCATTATAGCACTTCCGGTTCCCTCGTCTCAAAACCAATGGGTTTTTAGTTACTGTAGGTGCCTGAAATAAGGTCTGTGGTTAACACAAGCTTAAGAGAATTTAACGTTTTGTTGTGAATTTTGAAGCTTTTTCATGTCTTAAAGAAGGCGGTTGCCAACAAGTGGCTACATGAGACTACTAAATGTCATCATCACACTGACTCGTCCGCCTTTACAGCGTTGTTGTGTATACCTGTACTCATGCGACAGTGGTGTTCGTTTATAGTCTAATGTTAGCTTTTTACGTTGGTTGATTGCATTCACACAAAAAAATCATAAATTGTTAATTTGTGGAGATTAATTTACAGAACAAAACATGTAAGTATCATAAAAGTTTGTTTGCCACATAGTTTATTTTTTGCAATAATCCAAAATCCAATGGAAAAATCCCATTGGCTTTTTGTCTAGGGAACCTGTGCAATTCTAACTTTTGGGTTGGCAAAAGTACGTCATCCCTGTCCCACTCTATTGTCCTGTAAGGAAAAGCATTCAGATTCTTTAATTACTACATTATATTGGATCTCAAGTAGTCACAGCCCTCTAGTTTAGTAATCCAGTTTCTTGTAGACCATATTCCTGTGTGGAAAGACACATTAAAATGTTGTATTTAGATCACACTTCAAACTATGTTGAGATGTTATTAGTAATGGCAATAATTAACCACAAACACATCATATCCCAACATGCATTTCTGTCAATATTTCATCACAATGTATTAATTCAATGCTTTTGTACTGTGGTCTGGTTTTCAGCATGCATCTTCTTTACACCACCATACAGAATAAGCTCATGTTTCCCCCTCTTGTCATCATTCTTCTTCTTTAATTAGCTAAGTCAGATTGGGCTAATTGCTCTTTATGAACTACAAGACTGTCTTTGAGTGCCCCCCTCCCACAACATCATCTCTCACTTCCACACAAATGGATAATTATGACCACAGCTAAATGGCTTAAGAATTGATTTACTATGGCGAGGAAGACATGAAGAAGCATTACCATGAAATGTGCCCATGTTTTGTTTATTCAAATTATTTAACCTTTATTTTTCTCTGGAGTGACAACAGCAAAAAGCTGTCCCTTTTTTAATTAAAAAAAAAAATGCTTTGGTCAAAAATATTAAACAAATGTAAACAAGCAACAACACCGATAACATAACATAAGAGCAACGTGTGCACATTTACCAAACAAATGCTGAGAAGAATGCTCCAGTGGGATCAAGGTCTTGACAAAAAATATTGAGTCTGGTTTCAAAATAAATATATATAGTCAGCTCGAGTTAATGTACTTTGTCAGTTCATTAACTATTAAAAAGTGTGACAGCGATCCCACAGTAATACACCTCGTGCGCTAGTCCATGTGCTTCCTGACTTTCGCACTATGCGTTTGCGTTCGTCATCTGGGAGCGCGTAAAGGGGCTTTGTACAGTCCGGTATCATAACATGCAGTCTAATAATACTAAGAATGCTTATAATCAGTTATTAATCATAGAACATAAATATAGACATGAGAAGATGAGGTGCCGCAACTGTACCATCAACAAGTAGCCCGTCAGTCTATAACTTCATGTCTACTCCTCTGGTTTGTTTGTAAAAAGTCAGTGTGAACAAGAACTGGACCAGAACTAAAATGCAAATATGTATACATTTTTACCTCGGTCCAGACCAAATGAACCAAACTACAGGTGTGAAAGCACCCTTAAATGACTTGAAATATTTTCTGAATAGGAGGTTTAAGAAGGCTCCTGTGTTATTGACCTGCTTGCCAGGTGATGTTTCCTGAGTTTTGAGAGGCAGCTGCACCACCAGCAGCACAATGCCACACCTTTGGGCAGGAAAACAGACTTGTATTCATCCACACAGATTACACAAGCCACTCAAGACGAGCAAAAAAGAAGTATGCAGCCATTAAAAAACGGTCGATTGTCAGTTCATGCCCTCTTCAGAATGTGTTCAAGAAGGCAAAACCGAGCGCATGATTTTTGTTCAGGCCTTTGTTGGAGATCTCTTATTGAAGGAAACAAAGGGGCAATACAGTTACCGGTTTGCTCCTTTTCTCCTCCCCTTTCCACAACACTCCTCAGAGTGGTCTCACAGTTAGCATCATAATAAAGCCTTTTTAATTGACATAAATAAGGAGATGAGGAGAAAACCAAGTGCCCAAGGGAAAGGTTTTGTGTTTGCGTGGACCTGATGCAGTGAATGTGTTCTGTTAATCAGATGTGAACACATGGCTGATGAGTAGGGGCCTTCTGCTAATTGGCAGTGTTTGTCTGCTGGTGGTTGTGTTCCTTCAAGGACCCAGCAGCCTCCCATTGGTATTCAGGGTACTGCTTTGTGCTCCCAGTAGTGACGCCACACCATTAGGGAGAGGGACCCAGGACCCTTCCATTTACTTAACAAGGGGGACTTTCTCCCAGCGCTGAGCAGGACTCAACCTCTCCACCACGTGGCAAACATCCCTGGAGCATATACCTTTTTCAGAACTGATAGCTGCGCAAGTATTTCCACTTCAGTGCTACTAACTACTAACTAATTGGTTGAGCTGTAACAAAAATTGTAGTTGACACCATTTTGTAAGACTGCAGCAAAGGTTTTCATCATTGTAAATGGTTTTATCTATAATTGGCAACTCTGGGTACCATAGATATATCAGCCCTTCGAGTGCTTTGCATCCATGATTAAAAATGTATAGAAAAGTAGAGAAATCATCAGATTTCAGTTAATTATTGATATTATTTGCTTTATCTTATCAGTTTAACTTGAGGGCGATGTTGTTGCTTTTCAAAGAAAATCAAAACCGGCTCAAAAGTCTCTCTGATATAGTGCTACATAAAGATACTTAATAGGAATTTCCAATCTCATAGATTTAGAGATGCACTGTGCAATAATTGCCAAAGCAGTATGGGAGCAGCACAATGACATAATCAGAAGGTATCCAAATATGAATGGAAACCGTTAACACCTCAGGTCCAAAAATTACTAAAAAAGGAACTGTGTAATTAAAGGAAGATAATTGAAGCTCATTCAAACCCATGGACCCCGCAGCTAGGGAATCTACATGTTATTCTTGAGAGATGTGTGAAGAATGTCTATAATGCTCTACCAAACTATTGTAAAACCCCTGCCATTATATTGACCAACTAATCCTAAAACATATACAGACAAATAATATGATAAATCTCAATAAATGAGTGGAGGAACATAATGAATGCAGATGCTTCAGGGCCCGAGGGTTCACTGTTTGCTTATGGGAGATCTTGGAGCAACATGTTAGACAGCGATCTCTGCTTTGAAAGAATGGTGTTTCATTTCATTCAGTGGAGTTCTGAGATAATTTATGCCAAGAAGCACTGAAGCTCTAATGTTTATCTCACAACTCACAAAAAGAAAGATGGAAAGATTATCAATATGCAGGTAGATGGCAGAAAAAAAAAAAAGTTTAAAAGGTTACAGATTCCATAAATAAAATAAACACTGTAATGCCAATATACAGAATGTTCAAATAAACATGCTCATATTCATAAGAAATTGACTTGTGTACTGTTGCGGTCTCTTCAGTGATTCATTATTGAATCCTCAGCTCTAGTATTTGTTACTAACTCATGTTAATTAGACAGCCTTGGCTTCGTTGCTTTGGAAGCAATTTCCTGTTCATGTTCACAAGTTAAGATTGGACTGCACAAGAACATACTAATTACATTTGAGAAATCTATTTTGCTGTAAGTTATTCCTATACCATTCTGTATCGTCAGAGGCCTCTATGTTGTCGTTAATTGTTTTAAGCATAATTGATGATACAGTATAGTAAATCACATGATGAGGCATAAGAGCTTAATGTGCAAGAGATACATTAGCTCCCACTTTATTTGTTTGCATATGCTGCCAATTATGTTTGTTACTTAATTAAAACATGCTGACTTTGTTTGTTTGTTTTTGGCAAGGTTCCCTCCACTCTAACATATCATGTATTATATAGGCTTGCCGCGGTAATCAGTGTTACCGGTGTTACACTGTATTTGAGTATACACAGATTACATTACGTACCCACCGCCCGCACCGTCATTTAGTTCATTTTAGCGTATAAGCGACCTGTTATCAAAACATAGCCGGACGACGGACGCTTTAAACTGAAAGTGAATGTGTCTGCTCCATACACAGTCTCAGCTCAGAGCAGCAGGAGTCATATTGCACACAGATAGGACGAGAGAGAGTTGACAGACATGACGGTGGTGGAGGATTTGGTGTCGAAGCGAAAAGGAAATGCGCCCATTTGGCAATATTTCAGATTTAAACCCAATGCTATAAGGGAACCATAACTTTAATGGGGCAATTGCTGTGCAGAGGATAGAGCGGTCACAGCTGGTGTGCGTGGCGGAGCTGCGCCGAGTCGA
>CAKALG010002367.1:0-15226 GCA_916700815.1 Helicolenus hilgendorfi | reverse complement strand
TTTTATGCAAATAACCTCGGTAGATGACAATAATAAACACTTCAGTACTGTGTACAGTACCCACCCTCCCCCCAAAGATAGGGATCTCCCAGAAGCCAGGGTGTAATTCGAAAAACTATAATTTTCCATGCATATGTTTAAATGTTTAAAGTTGTTATGTGAAATATATCGAACACTGAATGATATCAGATCTAAAATGTTATAAGAAACATACAAATATACAGAAATTACTTTGAAAGGATTACATCACCCATTACTGATATTTACAGATCTAATTAACATATTTATGTGTGATGGTATCACGTGAAGTGGGTGTGAGGAATGAGTTCTTAAAATGCATGTGAGGACAATCAAACCCTGCAGACCATTTCTGCTCACATGGAATCAGGCATGGCCTGAAGAAGTATGTGGTTAACTTTCTGTTTTCTTATGTGAACTAAATAGACATCTCTGCAAAAACAATGGATTTTTTACTTTACTATGATTACAAACTGTGTAAGAATAATTGTGATTTTGTGTTATAATTACATCAAAATGTCAATGTGGTTTGCAGGTCTTAAATGCTATTCCAGATTAGTTAAATGTATTATTTATCTGGATAAAAAGATGGTCCATCTCGATTTCAAGGGACTCCTATAAATGTGTCTCTATTATGTCGTATGCAACTTCATCTCAGACCAACATCACAGTTGGACAACAGAAATGGGGAATACTGGAAATTGTATTGTTTTCTACTCAAATTACAGTACCATGCTGTGTGTTTCTCTTTATTAATGGGGTCATGTTATTCACCTTGAGGAGTAAATTGGTGTTTCGTGAGACCTCCCGTTACATTCTTCTTTTTAACCTCCTTTTTGCAGATACTGTACAGATGGCACTAAGCCTGTTACTATACCTACTGGCTACATGTAGAATAACATTAACATATCCTGTATGCGGTGTTCTTGCCATGCTTGCTGATCTCACAAATGTAATATCCCCTCTCACACTGGTGGTGATGTCTCTGGAAAGATATGTGGCTGTGTGCTACCCACTGAGGCATGCTACCATCATCACCATCAGAAACACAGCAGTGGCTATCATTGTGGTTTGGTCCGTCAGTTCACTAAATATCCTCACACAAGTTATTTTACTGTTAGATTTTCCATTTGAGGACATGGAGAGCCTGCAGATGGAAAAGTTTTGTGCCCCAGAAAACATGCTGCTTGGCCGAATGTCTGATGATTATAACAAAGCGTTCGCTTATTTTCTATTTGTATCAGCTGGTGTGGCAGTCACTTCCTCCTATATTGGTGTGATCATAGCAGCCAGATCAGCCTCCACAGACAAAGCTTCAGCTCATAAGGCTCGTAACACTCTGTTGCTGCATCTGGTGCAGCTGGGCCTCAGTCTCTCTTCAACCATTTACAGCCCCGTGGTTATCGCCATCTCAAAAGTCACTGACGGACTAGCAATCGTGCGTATCCGGACAATTCTTTATGTGTGTATTATCCTTTTTCCCAGATGTCTGAGTGCTCTCATCTATGGCATCAGAGACCAGACCATCAGATCCAACCTGAAGTACCATTTATGTTGTAGACTGAAACTATCGATCACCCCAGCCAAGGCTGAGGTCTCATCTTAGGCTACAGTGAATTATTCAACCATTACTCTCATTTAAGAGATGTATAGTGATTGGAAACAGAGCTCAATTTCTTGAAATTTTATACATAGAATATAAATCGAGGCATTTAATTTCATAAAAAAGCAAGTTAATTTCCTACACTTGCTAATGACATTTATTCTCTATATGTCTGTGTGTCATATATCAATAATTACAATAAAGTAAAATAAATGTGGCCTAGTTTTGCAACGTTATCGGTTCCCTTATCATTACTTTTTTACATTTTGTTGTAATTTATTATCACGCTGTAGCATCTCCACACAAACACACAGCGAAGTCAGTAAACAGCAGATCAGAGAGGCTTTGTTGGGGACGGGAAAGTGAATCCAATGAAGTAAAGATAACTACGATAACTATGCTTGTTACTGTAAGTGCAAAAAAACTTTACGTGTAAAAAGCTGATAATTTATCAATGCACCCGTTTAACAAGCATAAAGATGTGAACATGTAAAAGCGGTATTTCAATCTTCTCTGTCCAAAGTCTGGAGGCTACGATACTTCGATACCCATCTCTACTCGTGATATGAATTCAATACCAGGGTTTAAAATTATCACCCGCCAAGTTCGGGTATATTGTTGGCATTGGCGTGTGAAATCATCAGGATATCCACCACTTTGGCCGAGAGGGAAAATGCTAGTGATGGGAATAGAGAACCATATTTGTCTTATTCCTTGGCATTTCATGCCGCCGTGACTATCATTTCCTGTTATTGATGCTTAACGACAGTTACGCATGCACAATGACGCATATGCACACTGTATAATGTTTCAGTTTGTTTTGGATCGGAGAAACGGCGGAGAGAAAAAAAAAACGCTCAAAAGCATGACGCTACTAAACATGAGGGGATGGACCTTATTTTTCCCTGATAATGCGACACTATGAACAACAACTTTATGTTGAAATCAGCAGGATGAGTGTTCATAACGTTAGCTGTTAGAAGCCGGTGGGCAGCACAGTCCTGCTGGATAAATAGTGGAGCTACTAACGTTAATGTAGGTTCCATTAAGTTACATTATGAGGCATTCAAGCTCTGCTCAGTAAAATGACTATTGGGTGAAGGTAAATTACAACGTTATCATGACGTGTTCAAATGTAATCTTGTAAAATTAAGTTTTTGGTGAGAAACTTGAATGAATCCATTTGTTTGAAGGAGATGTTTTCACATCAATATAAAATATATATTAGAGAGGGAATTATGACCTGTTTAACTTCCTAACAACTGACTAAGACTTTTTATAATCAAAGCAAATATTTAAATAATCATAATAATTTGAATTGTATGTTTTTATGCAAATAACCTCGGTAGATGACAATAATAAACACTTCAGTACTGTGTACAGTACCCACCCTCCCCCCAAAGATAGGGATCTCCCAGAAGCCACGGTGTAATTCGAAAAACTGTAATTTTCCATGCATATAATGTTTAAATGTTTAAAGTTGTTATGTGAAATATATCGAACACTGAATGACATCAGATCTAAAATGTTATAAGAAACATACAAATATACAGAAATTACTTTGAAAGGATTACATCACCCATTACTGATATTTACAGATCTAATTAACATATTTATGTGTGATGGTATCACGTGAAGTGGGTGTGAGGAATGAGTTCTTAAAATGCATGTGAGGACAATCAAACCCTGCAGACCATTTCTGCTCACATGGAATCAGGCATGGCCTGAAGAAGTATGTGGTTAACTTTCTGTTTTCTTATGTGAACTAAATAGACATCTCTGCAAAAACAATGGATTTTTTACTTTACTATGATTACAAACTGTGTAAAAATAATTGTGATTCTGTGTTATAATTATATCAAAATGTCAATGTGGTTTGCAGGTCTTAAATGCTATTTCAGATTAGTTGAATTTATTATTTATCTGGATAAAAAAATGGTCCATCTCGATCAAGGGGCACCTATAAATGTGTCTCTATTATGTCGTATGCAACTTCATCTCAGACCAACATCACTGTTGAACAACAGAAATGGGGAATACTGGAAATTGTATTGTTTTCTGCTCAAATTACAGTACCATGCTGTTTTTTTCTCTTCATTAATGGGGTCATGTTATTCACCTTGAGGAGTAAATTGGTGTTTCGTGAGACGTCCCGTTACATTCTTCTGTTTAACCTCCTTCTTGCAGATACTGTACAGATGGCACTGGGCCTGTTACTGTACCTACTGGCTGCATGTAGAATAACATTAACATATCCTGTATGTGGTGTTCTTGCCATGCTTGCTGATCTCACAAATGTAATCTCCCCTCTCACACTGGTGCTGATGTCTCTGGAGAGATATGTGGCTGTGTGCTTCCCACTGAGGCACGCTACCGTCATCACCATTAGAAACACAACAGTGGCTATCATTGTGGTTTGGTCTTTCAGTTCACTAAATATCCTCACACAAGTTATTTTACTGTTAGATTTTCCATTTGAAGACATTGAGAGCCTGCAGATGAAAGACTTTTGTGCCAAAGAAAACATGCTGCTTGGCCGAATGTCTGATGATTATAAGAAAGCGTACGCTTATTTTCTGTTTGTATCAGCTGGTGTGGCAGTCACTTCCTCCTATATTGGTGTGATCATAGCAGCCAGGTCAGCCTCCACAGACAAAGCTTCAGCTCATAAGTCTCGTAACACTCTGTTGCTGCATCTGGTGCAGCTGGGCCTCAGTCTCTCTTCAACCATTTACAACCCCGTGATTATCGCCATCTCAAAAGTCACTGACAGACTAGCAATCGTGCGTATCCGGACAATTCTTTATGTGTGTATTATCCTTTTTCCCAGATGTCTGAGTGCTCTCATCTATGGCATCAGAGACCAGACCATCAGATCCAACCTGAAGTACCATCTATGTTGTAGACTGAAACTGTCGATCCTCCCAGCCAAGGCTGAGATCTCAACCTAGGCTACAGTGAATTATTCAACCATTATTCTCATTTAAGAGATGAATATTCATTGGAAACAAAGCTCAATTTCTTGAAACTGTAAACATAATATATGAATTGAAGCATTTCATTTTATAAAAATGCAGGTTGATTTGCTATACTTGCTAATGACATTTATTCTCTATATGTCTGTGTCATATATCAATAATTACAATATAGTAAAATAAGTGTGGCTTAGTTTTGCAACACTATTTTTTTTCTGAATTATTTATACTGTGCACTTACTACATTTGAGTTAAACATGTTTTCCATTGTCGTCAACTGTAATATAACAAATGGGTTTAAATGTGTGTAGAGATACATATACATCAAACACTTTTAAGTTTAGACTCTGTGTAACACTGTTGTAAAATTTGTAAGAAATTAGACTTCAGGTATTTGATAAACAGGATGTTCAAATATTATAAATGTACTTTCTATAAAATGTTACTTTCAGGTGTGAATATTGTTTTTACCCCAGATATTAATAACTCCATTAATGAATACATACAATTACCATGTATTGTAATACATATGATTACACGTGTTGGGGGAGTGAAGTTAAAGGTCAATCAATGAAGAACAATGTTTAAATTAAATTAGAATTTTAATGGAACATTCAAAAAATGTGATACATTTGGATAATGGTTCAGGTTGTAGGACCTTGACACACAGCAGTTCACAATGCTGATGAATCAGACAATATGTTTTCAGAAATAAGGTATTTCAGTGCATTATCAAGGTCTATTTTATGCAAAATACAATGCTATTCATTGTAATCTTTAATTGTAATGACTTATTTATCAGTTACAATATTTAGTTCCTCCATCAACCGCTTCAAAATATTTTTAAAAGAAATATATTCTATTAACTACTCTACCATTCTTCAAATTATCAAAATCCCTTTGTCTGTTGTGTATGATCAGTAGTTGTCACAATCTGAACATTTCCTTTAAAGATGTACGTTTTCAAGGCCAAGATTACTGATATTTAAATAAAATTAGTACGAACAACAATACCTTTCTCCTTATTCTCCCAAATTGAAAAGATGCTGTTGTCATGTTCACAAAGGTAAATACGATGACATGGACTAGGGCAGGACTTTTCAAAGTCCAGACCAAGGTTCGCATCTGAATCGAACGGAATGTCAATCCAGACCCAGACCATAGTTTTCTAATTAGGAATGGGTACCAAAACCCGGTATTAAACAGGAACCGGTGCTAAATTATTAAAGACTGTAGTATTGATAAGCTCCAACGTTATCGGTTCCCTTGTCATTACTTTTTTACATTTTATTGTAATTTATTATCACGCTGCAGCATCTCCACTGCTCTGTGTTGGGGCTGAATTCCTACAACTACACACAAACACACAGCGAAGTCAGCAAACAGCAGATTAGAGAGGCTGCGGTGAGGACAGTAAATTGAATCCGGTAAAGTGAAGATAACTACGATAACTGCGCTTGTTACTGTAAGTGTGATAAAAACTTTGCGAGTAAAAAGCTGAATTTATCAATACAACTGTTCAACAAGCATAAAGATGTGAACATGTAAATGTGATATTTCAATCTGCTCTGTCCAAAGTCTGGAGGCTACGATACCTCGATACCCATCTCTACGTTTGTTATGAATGCAATACTTTATGATGGTATTTTGTTATTGCCAGTCTTTTTACAAATCTGACCTTGAATAAAACTCAGATGCAGACCTTTGAGTAATAAGTTTGAGAACCCCTTGAGAGATAACTTTGAAAGGATTGTTTACAGATCTAGTTACCATGTTAATGTGTGATGATATCACATGAAGTGGGTGTTAGGAATGAGTTCTTAAAATGCATGCAAGGACAATAAAACCCTGCAGACCAGTTCTGCTCACATGGAAGCAGGCATAGCTTGAAAATGTATGTGGTTAACTTTCTGTTTTGCTTATGAACTGAATAGACATCTTTTTTTTGCTTTTCTAAGAGTACAAACTGTGCAAGAATAATTGTGATTCTGTGTTATAATTACATCAAAATGTCAATGGGGTTTGCAGGTCTTAAATGCTATTTCAGATTAGTCAAATTTATTATCTATCTGGATAAAAAGATGTTCCATCTAGATTTCAAAGGGCTCCTATAAATGTGTCTCTATTATGTTGAATGCAATGTCATCTCAGACCAACATTACTGTTGGACAACAGAAACGGGGAATACTGGAAATTGTATTGTTTTCTGCTCCAATTACGTTGCCATGCTGTTTTTTTCTCTTCATTAATGGGACCATGTTATTCACCTTGAGGAGTAAATTGGTTTTTCGTGAGACCTCCCGTTACATTCTTCTGTTTAACCTCCTTTTTGCAGACACTGTACTGATGGCACTGAGCCAGTTACTGTACCTCCTAGCTGCTTGTAGAGTCAAACTAACATATCCTGTGTGTGGCGTTCTCGTCATGTTCACCTTTCTCACAACTGCAATCTCCCCTCTCATACTGGTGCTGATGTCTCTGGAGAGATGTGTGGCTGTGTGCTACCCACTGAGGCACGCTACCGTCATCACCATCAGAAACACAGCGGTGGCTATCATTGTGGTTTGGTCCATTAGTTCACTAAATATCCTCATAATAGTTATTTTACTGTTAGATTTTCCATTTGAGGACATGGAGAGCCTGCAGATGGAAACATTTTGTACCACAGAAAACATGCTGCTTGGCCGAATGTCTGATGATTATGAGAAAGCGTTTGCTTATTTTCTATTTGTATCAGCTGGTGTGGCAGTCACATCCTCCTATATTGGTGTGATCATAGCAGCCAGGTCTGCCTCCCCAGACAAAGCTTTAGCTCATAAGGCTCGTAACACTTTGTTGCTGCATCTGGTGCAGCTGGGCCTCAGTCTCTCTTCAACCATTTACAACCCTGTGGTTATCGCCATCTCAAAAGTCACTGACAGATTAGCAGTCTTGCGTATCCGGAGTTTTCTTTATGTGTGTATTATCCTTTTTCCCAGATGTCTGAGCACTCTGATCTATGGCATCAGAGATCAGACCATCAGATCCAACCTGCAGTACCATCTATGTTGTAGACTGAAACTGTCGATCATCCCAGCCAAGCTCAGGTCTCACCCTAGGCTAGAGTGAATTATTCAACCATAATTCGCATGTAAGAGATGAATAGTTATTGGAAACAAAGCTCAATTTCTTGACATTTTATACATAAAATTTGAATCAAACCATTTAATTTCATAAAACTGCAAGTTGATTTGCTATACTTGCTAATGACATTAATTCTCTATAATTCTGTGTGTTCTATATCAACAATTACAATACAGTAAAATAAGTGTGGCTTAGTTTTGCAACAGTATTTTATATTTTTTCAGAATTATTTATACTCATACTACACACATACTACATTAGAGTTAAATATGTTTTCTATTGTCGTCAACTGTAATATAACAAATGGGTTTAAATATGTGTAGAGATACATATACTTTAAACACTTTTAACTTCACCACAGAGTCCCAACACTGCTAAAAAAAAACATAAGAAATTAGAGTTAAGATATTTGATGAACAACATATTCAAATACTGTAAATTCACTTTCTATAAAAAGTTATGTATTAAGCATTTGGATATTGGTTCAATGTTGTAGGAGCTTGACAGACAGCAGTGCACAAAGGTGATGAATCAGAGTATGTTTTAAGGAATAAGGTATTTAGGTGCATTATCTGGCTCAATTTTATACAAAATAAAATCATATTCATTGCAATTTTTAACTGTAATGACTTTGTTTTATGTTACAATATTAAGTTCCTCCATTGACAGCTTTAAAATATTTTTAAAAGAAATATTCTATTAACTGTTCTACTGTTCTTCAATCATCAAAATCCCTTGCAATGCACAAAACCTTTGCTCCAGAGAACAGAGGCCAACAGTCAGTGTGATTGTATTTAATGTTAAAGGTTAAATGTCATTCAAATTTGTATCTGCAAACTTCTATCAATCTATGAACTTGACCGTGTCAGATGCAAGTATTTACATAGCTAAAGTTTTGAGTTCAATCAAATCTTATATTCTAATGTGTGACCTCAACTGATGTTAATTAGATGTAGGATTACAAGTGTCATGAATAGTACCAATACACTTTTGAAAGCTATTTGCAAGTTATTAAGAGTGCTTTATACCACCTCATGACTTTAAAATCTCAGTGAGACGGCAGTTAGTTATCAATACACATGGTGAAATGTGCCAAATGTTGGCTGAGCATTCCCATGATAGTCCAGTATTAGTGTTACCAATAGGCCGTGCCGTCATAAATCTATGCCCTCTGACCGGCAAAGGCCATTCTCTAATACCCCTTTCACACTGAGGACTCATCCAGGGTTGTACCAGGGTTGGTTGTGTAAATGAATGGGTTAACCCGTTTTGATCGACTCGCCTTTGTGACCCAGGTCGAGATGTGGGTTGGACTGGGGTTGGACCAGGGTCGATTTCGATGTGAATTGCACGTACCACGGTCGCTAACAAACGGGGCGGGACAAACCTATTCAGTTGCAAATGAGGGCGCACAGTTCGTGACGTAACTGTCACAGGTCGCCGTGGCTCATAACCAAACTGTGGGACGGCAGCAGGAATATTTTCAGACACACCGGAGGTGAACGACGGACGAGAACATTATGGATATGTAGCGAGACATCAAGGTGCGGGAGCTCTAATGGTATTGCCAAGTGTACACACATCTGTTTTTAAAGCATGTTTACACATCTTCTATTTGTAACATTACCTTTATAACTTTTATCTTTCAAAATAAACCTGCAAAAAGACCCATCTGTTGCCTGTTCGCTCTGTTATAAAGTAACAAACTCAGCACTAGTTCATTATATTATCAAGCAATTAGCAAATTAAATTAAATATAAACTAATTTTATTATGTTTGGACAAGCTCTTACATTATCCAACAGTTGCAACATGCCCAGCTGAACAACTTTAGTAGGTCTACTATATGAAGTAAATCTTTGCTGGGATGGTGGAGTGAGTGAAATATACATTTCAATCTTCAGAAGAGTCTAATCCGTTTGTAAATGTAGCCTATGTTATCATGTTAGATAGTACAATGTAGTCTAATATATGATAAATGGGTACTGTAGATAGACAGAGGAAAAAAAGGTTCATGTTGATGAATAATTACCGGCCACTGTGTTGGACGTGAGAAGACTGAAGGGACATGGCGGCGATCATCCTTAATTTATTAAGGTGTCAAGAACGCTCAGATTCAGGCACAAAATAATTATTAGACGTGTATAAATCAAGAGTTAATAGCAAGAGATGAATGCATACGAACTTGTCAAAATTACAATCCAAACATGCGTCAAAATGCATTGACGTCTATGAGAACTTTGATTTTCGGTCGCCCAAAATGGGGTGCGGCCTTGAATTTTTGCTCATATGTGCTGGTCTCATGGTCTGAGGGGCGGGACTTAGCGAAGGGTCAATTACTGTATGTGCCTGCTACAATTAACATCTTGCACATTAACAAACTTCAACGAGATGTTTCTCTGCAATATGCATGTAACACCAGCACTCACAGGAAGAGATTATGAAGAATTCTGGAAAATAAATGCTGATATCGTATGTATAGTAATCATTCAGGCCTGCACACATTGAATATTAACTACTTTCACATCACAGCAATATAATATAAATTAATCAGAATTTGTAACATACAATGACAGAAAAACACTTATCGACAACAGAAACAAACTGTTCACGCTGTTATAGAGCTGTGTTAATATTTCTAAAGATAATCGAGATGTCATTTTCCAGAGGGAGTTAATGTGACTTTATCTGTTCTCTGGATTACAGAATATTGTGAACTTGAAACCTCACTGATATGAAATAAAATGATATTTGGCTGTTGTTAGCTTGATAGCTTAAAGCTATCAGGCTAACAGTTCGACCTACCTGCTCTGTTCTCTCCACTCTTCTCATGTCTTGATAAATTAAATTCTGCTGCTGTTTGTTTATTGGGCTGTTTCTGGCCAATGCTTTGGTATTTTTTCTATCACCAGACCTGCTCAAAAAGAGAGTTGTGACACATTCACAGTCACACACCAATTTTCTGTAAATATTAACGCATAATGTGCAATGATTATTATGTTGATTACACTTATATTCAGTAAATATGATTTTTTTCTGGGCAGTGTTGGAGAATAAAACAGAATACATTTACAGTGTGTATGCATCCATTTTTCTCTTGCTTCTGTGGTCATAATTATTCACATCCCAATGTCACCTCATGTTAAGACATTTACATAAACATGCACAAGTGAATATCAATGAATGGCAGCAACTGTTTGATTTTAGTCAAGAAATAAGATTGGTCAATAGTGCAAAATATACAAGGCAAACAATGTTTTTCCTTGAATGGGCAGCCTGCAAAGAAACTCATTCAACCAGTGAAAGGGAAAGAAAGATGGCAGAAAGCAAGACAGGAAAGGAAAAAAGTCATTTCATTCTTCCACTAGCTGCTTTTACAGCAAGTACCTTTTCCCTTTGTAGATAGATGGCTTGCTAGTTTATCAAAGTCTCTGAAAAAAACAGAAAAATATGTGAAGTAATTAGCTACCTGCAGTTATACTTTCTTTTTACTGTGATCATCCACATATACCCTGCTGATCTTATCACCTTTCATTGATGCGCTGCCTAACTAGCGATGTGTGCAATGACTGAATTAACCAAGGAACAACCATGCTAAACACAAGCTAGCCATGTTATCTTATTGAGCTAGCTAAAGTTAACAATAAATCTGATAACCGAATATAAACTGTGTATGCCAACAAACACTAATAAATGCAACTAATTTGAGGTAAATAGGTCAACTAACATCTGTCATGGTAGCTAGCAAGCTACCTTAACTAACTGCAATTAGAATCTAACTAGCTATCATCTTGAGATGTAGATTAACTAAAGCTGGCTACATAAAATGCCACTACTGACTAGATTCATGAGGTCAGCTAATGCGTTTGAATTTCAAAAATTGCATTAATTTCATCAACTTACCAGTGAGCGAGCTTGGGAAACACTTAAAATGAATGGGGTTCGATGCTGGTTCCACTGGTTGCATCACGACGTGTGTTGCTGCCGCCTAATCCGATTACAACACTAGTCTGTGGAGGTGTTGCAACTTACCTTTTCTGTGGGTCTGGATATCGCTATTAGAAGAACAGTGGCAGCCATCATTGTGGTTAACGTCTTCTGTTCAAAGTCCTAACTCGTGTTTTTTCACAAATAATTTTTGATTTGAAGACCTTGAGAGCCACATTATCTTGTTGAGCTAGCTAACAACTTAACAATAAATCTGATAACCGAAGATAAACTATGTATGCCAACAAATGCCAATAACTGCAACTACTTTGAGCTAAATAGGTCAACTAACATCTGTCATGGTAGTCAGCGAGCTAGCTTAACTAACTGCGATTAATATCTAACCAGCTATTATCTTGAGATGTAGATTAACTAAAGCTGGCTACATAAAATGCCACTACTGACTATATTCATGAGGTCAGCTAATGCGTTTGAATTTCAAAAATTGCATTAATTTCATCAACTTACCAGTGAGCGAGCTTGGGAAACACTGAAAATTAATGGGGTTCGATGCTGGTTCCACTGGTTGCATCAAGACATGCGTTGCTGCTGCCTTTTCAGATTACAACACAAGTCTGTAGAGGTGTTGCAACTTACCTTTTCTGTGGGTCTGGATATCGCCATTAGGAGAACAGTGGCGGCCATCATTGTGGTTAACGTCTTCCGTTGAAAGTCCTAACTAAGAAGCCGGTACTGGGCTGCTTTTTAATGTTTGTTTATTTAGCTCATTGACGACTTTGGTTATGTGCCTATCTTTAACTGCCTATCTTTGTATGCATTATTTTAATATATGCGTTTCATTCTGTCTGCTCTTATTTTCATTAAACTTAAACTTTATTATAATCATCATATACTGTACATACAACACATACAGGTGTTTTGGTTTATGTCTGTAGGGTTGGTGCAGAGTTTACCAATGTATTTTGGAGGGTGGGTGTTTTTGTGTTTTCTTGTTTTCTTTTTGTTTTTATTTCTGTTGTCTTTGTTTTGCACTTTATAATATTTCATTTTTTATTATTCGGTGTATTTTAAGGTAAAGCACATTGAGGTTACCTGTAATGAAAGGTGCTATGTAAATAAATGTGCCTTACCTTGCCTTGCAATGTGTTTGTGTGATTGCCCAAAAAGGTCACTTTCATGGAATTATTGACATTTTATATCAATAATTTAATCTGAAACTAAACTTATTTTCTTCTTTTAAATACATAAAACAGTAAATCAGGGTTTCTACTGTCAAGAACACAGTCAGTAGACAATATTAAGCAACAGAGGGAACTGCACACCCAACTTGTAATGTAGTGTAGCTCACCTGAGAGCCTGTAGCTCCACCTGCCTCCAGTCACCAGTCACTGCAACTGCTGCTGGAGCCACGACGTCCCTGATAAGATGATTCACAAACATATCAGATACATGTCCTATCGATAAGTGCAAACAAAATAGAGAAAAATAAACATTATAATGATGATGATACATAAATAAGTATAAACAATAGAAATAGTACAATTATAAATCATTATATAAAAGCCAGACTAAATAGATGGGTCCTTAGTTTACGTTTAAATATATAAATACTTTCATAATATTGCGATACTCGATATTTTCTTCCACCCCTAGTAAACACTGAGTCAGTGGTAACAGACAGTAGAAATATGGATAATGTAACCTTAATATTACTATTTTTAATTTAGGAATTGCTTTTTAAAAATAATATTTTTTAATATCAGGAAAGCTGAAATATAGAGTGATATTGTGCTTTTAGCTGACGTGTGTCTCCTCACTGTGTTGAGCGATGCTCCTTCATGTCTATGTTGAGCGAGCACAAGCGCCAGCAACAGGACACTGACTTTAGTTCAACAGCCACAGGTGAAGCTGTTAACAAGACATTTCTGAAAGTTACAAATAGTCCCTTTAAGTCTATTATTATTGAAGGATTTAAGTTTTACGCTCAAAGGATGGAGATCAACGGCTTCGACCCGCTGTTCAACGCCATCACAGGACTCAATGGCAGCGGCAAGTTTAACATCTTGGACTCGATATGTTTCCTGTTGGGCATTTCCAACCTCAGCCATGTAAGTGTGTTTATCGGCTATAAGGTTAAGTTACATAGTTAGTTGTCTTACAGTTCCCATATCATGCTCATTTTCAGGTTCATACATGTATTTTGTGTCTACTAGATAAATAGATAGATAGATAGATAGTAACTTTATTAATCCCGAGGGAAATTCAAGTTTCCAGCATCACAGTTTCATAGTGCAAAAACACAGCTGTGATACACGACTATTAAAACATGTTTACATGCTGTAATGTTCAAAAAACACTTTATTTTCCTCATACTGCCTGTCTGAATATACCTGTATTCACCCTCTGTCTGAAACGCTCCGTTTTAGCACATTTCAACGGAATTGCAATGGAATAGCATTAACATTGCTAGTCAACTGCTTGGGTCCATGTGTACTTCGAGGCCGGGGTCATTCACATACACACCTTTAAATAATCCTGTTTGTGTAGAGCTCGTTACGGTAACGGCATTTATTTGCACAAAGCTGAACCACAGGTCTTACTAGTTAGTTCTTACTCACATCTCAACTCTTCTTGTTGTTTCCTCCTTTTACAGAATAAAAGTTGAGTTAATCTCATTAAACTATTAGCAGCTAACAGCTAACAGCGCCACTTGAAGCTAATCGACAGAACAACCGCCAAAACCCGACGATGACGCTGTTACCGGGCAGATCACGAGCTGAGAGGGACTCCGGGTTGCCACATAACCAGCTGTATCCCCCATTTCACTCTGCCTCTCTGCTCCCTCTTTTCTCTCTTTAAAAACACAGTTTTTTCTCTTAATTTATAAACAAAAACATGTTGAAATGAAAATTCAACAACTTAATACATTTTTACAAATGTAGTTATTAATCTATGAATAAATGGACTCAAAGTAATTCATTATTTGACATTTTAATGGGCAATAAAAAGAAGAATTGTAAAATGAATTTACAAATTAAATATTAATCCATCAATAACAGTGAAAATTAAAAAGAGATTTACAAAATCACAGAAAAAAAAACAGTCAATATGTACATCATTTAAAATACATTAATAAATAATAAATATATAAAGGAATTTTAAAAGAAAAGTATTTGAAAATACAGTTTAAAAGGAGAAATAAATAACTGGATACACAATTTAATTAAATTCTTTTTATAATTCTTCTTTTTGTTGCCCATTAAAATGTAAAAACAAAATTAATTACTTTGTAATATAGTGCATTTTATTCATGGATTAATAAATACATTTGTAAACAAATGTATTAATGCCTATTTTTATTATAATGCAATATTATAAAATACATGATAAAAGAAAATTCTTCTTCTTTTTCTTCTTCTTCTTTTTATTATTATTATTATTCTTGTTGGGTCTCTAAACTATAGTGTACGGTCTAAGACCTGCTCTATATATAAAGCGTCTCGAGATAACTTCTGTTATGATTTGACGCTATATAAAAATAAATTGAATTGAATTAAATT
>CAKALG010002366.1:0-10823 GCA_916700815.1 Helicolenus hilgendorfi | reverse complement strand
AAATCCCCCCCGCACTCCGCAGGGCACGCCGCCACACCTGCGTATTAAGTTGAAAGACAGCTAAATTCAATCTGCCCCGTCGCGCCATGTCAGTGGGTGAACTTGGTCGGGTGTAAGACATTTGTGCTGTTTCATCAACAGCCCATTATTTATTACGTGTGGCTTTTTTTCAGATGCTCAGGAGAGGGAGGAGAAGGGGGGGAGTTGGGAGTCACTCAGTCTCCACAGACTGTGAACCCAATTATGCCACCTCCTTCACTTGTCCCACTCAAAATCAAAGCAGTTTGCTCAAAGCCTCATCCCGAGCTTTTCTACCTATGTCAGTCACGGATATAAGCATGTGATATCCTGAATAGAGTGTGATGAATGTTTTTTTCTTTCGTCAAAATAAAATAATCAATCACTGACTAATTCTTGGAGTGTACTTAATTGTTCACGGCGCCTGTTGATCTCAACCACTTGCTGCCGCCGATGAGGACAGGAGGCAAACGGCTTCCTTCGGCAGCTTGCTCCTCTCCATCCCTGCTCCCTAGCTCAGTGTGATATGACTTTGATTGTCTTCTTGCAATTTACCCAGCAACTGCCAGCTCTCTGTCTTCGCCACATCTCATGCAGACCTTTTCTTAGATCTCAATGGATTGCCTAGCAACCTTTTTTCCTCAGTACAAATACCAATATGTGCACTCAGCAGCTCCTGGTGACCAATATCATTATTATGCAAGGGAGACTAGCCAGAGACAATGTAGTTATATAAATCCCTCAAGTCATATACCGCACTAATTAAACATTTAATAGAAACAATAGCAGGTATATTTCCATGATTTATGGGAGGGACTTCTGGTTATTCCCTTCCGTGAAGCGGCGAGTTACGGCTGGCTCACACTCAAAAGATTATTCAAATTTTAACAGATGTTCAAAATGTGAGAGACCCCACACATAATGACATGTTATGTTAAATTTAACAGTTTTGTTCCCACAGTGTGTGGTGAGCAATGATTTGGCCAAAACAGCACATCACATCACACACTAACAGATTCCATTCATGAACAACAAGAGTCACGACTCTCAAAACCGTAAATCTCGCAAAATCTCCTGCGATCAAATGTGACTTTACTGTAGACAAACATGGACGAAGACAGGAAGAATTAGTGATTTTTTGCATTACTTTGTACTGAAAATTCACGAAGGATGGATGGATGAAGTCATGGAGACGTGTTAAAAAAAACATTTGTTTTGTTGCCACAAATCAACAAGTTGGTCCTCCATTTCTGAGGACCAACTTTATGCTTCGCGTTTTGGATTAGCCGCGGCCGCCATGACGGCAGTGGTTGTCCTTCTGCTTCGGTCAGCGTAGTTCCCAATTGGTTATTGTTCTTTCCCACGTGACTGCGTCACCGGCTGTCCTCGGGGTTTTCCACACGCAACAGTATATCCGATCGTAAATATTGAACATGTTTAATATTTACTGACGGATGGACTTCCGTGCCGATCGGGGATGTAAAAAGCACTCTCAACATACCTCACACCACAGGAATACCTGGAAAGATAATCTTTTGAACCATCAAATAATCAGGGCTTTGCTGACTATTGTGAGGAGGGGATAATCGGGCCCAAAATCGGCTTGATTCTTGTGCAGCGTGTGCCCAGCATTAGCAGTATGCTACAGGTGTCCTCTCTTTTCTTACAGCTTTTTGGGAAATAAACGATGTGGGAACACAACCTGTCGCATCTAAAACAGCCTTGAAGCAAGCCGACTCAATTGCCTGTCATCTAAACTGCAGCTGAACGTGAAACTAGATTAACATGTATAGGATGTTGCTTGATGGAGCACATTATATAGCACGTACAGAAACTATAATCCTGAAGCGAGCATGTGTCTGATAAAATGAGTGGCATTCAGCCTTTAATACAAACCACACAGCGCAATACCAGCTTAACTATGGCTCTATTTATCATAATTGATTTGTATTTTCAACACTGACTGTCTGGCATTGAGGGAGATGGATTCTGAAACTATTTAAATAGCAGCAATTGACTATGCATTATCCAGGCTTTCAGGTCTCAGCTACCAGAGAGAGCTGAGACAGACAGTGGCTGAAACAGCTGCGGCTACAGTCTGTCATTTTAAACTTCACTTCATTGTTTTTTTTTTTTTTTTTTTAAAGGAAGCCGTGCATTTCCTTTCACTGCTGCTACCAAATGTGCTTTCACTCAAGCATCATCCTGCATTAACCCTGTTTTTAGTGCGTCAACATGTCTATTTTTCCCAATTGTGTTTTGTCGAGGCCCCATTGTGTGCAGGAAATCTGTGGGATGAAGGAAAGGCCTGTGTTGCTTATTGGATTTAGATATTAAACCTTCATCCAATAACGCTGACATCCCCTTGTGAATTGCTTATTATTGTTCCAAGTGATGAAGATGTATTTTTTATTAGGATTTTGTTTCTGCATAACCAGATGACAATGGGTAGAACAAATTATTAGGAGGTGAGGGGAGGTAAGAAAAGGGGAAGGGTATTTTCATTTTTATTTTAGTTGGAGGTAGGGCAATCCGATCTTTTTTGGGAGAGCAGGGGAGAATCTTTCTTTTTTTTTTCTAAATTCATACTTTATTTCAACCCTCCTTCTCAATAGTTACATCAATTATTACATCAAAAAGACAGCTTTCACTTGTGCTATGGTTTATGAAGGTGCCACAAAGGACAACAATTCCGTCTATGCATTAGAGTTTTATTAAAGGGGCTCCATATGATATTCAGAGCATTAATATAGCAGCAAACAGCTATTTTATGTAAAGCTATAGAGGAGTGATGTCTATGTAAAGCTTCCAATGAAACTGGATGGAACCAAAAGCATGACATGGACTTACTTGGTATGCAGGCAAAGGTCAGTACCAAAAAATAAATCCGATGAGGTGCAGGCAAACAGGCAAGGTCTGGGAGTCAAGCAAGATCAAACACTAGTTAGCCATGACAAAGAAATGCTGGAAAGCTAGGCAGCAAAACACTAGACAATCTGGCAAATGACTGGTGAACCAGGACTGGTATATATAGATTGTGGAACTGATTAGAGAACGAGCTGCAGGTGAGGAGATGGCCAGGGAAGCCCAGGCCTCAAACTTGCATTCTTTCTAACAGCCATCAGGGGGCGACTCCTCTGGTTGCAAAAAGAAGTCTGATTGTATAGAAGTCTATGAGAAAACATGAGTTTATGGTCACAATCTGTAGTTTCAAGTTTTCTTCAATACAGCATGATGTTCATTTAGTAAATTATGGTCCCATTTAGAGTCAAATAGACCATAAATTAGGGTATTCTTTAGGTCGTGGCTACCTTGTGATTGACAGGTCGCTACCTCGGCGTTGTCCGGTCTGGGAGTTGTCCGTGTTTTCATGTCACTTCTGGTTGCAAAAATACAACTTGCCGATGGCCAGACAATATAGAAAAAGTGCTGAACTCGAGTCTTCAGTCCACAAACCAGTGGGTGACATCATGGTGACTACGTCCGGGAATAGGAATCGGGGTGCATTCTGGGGTGCACCACCATTTTTGGAGGGTAGCGTACAGTATATCACCGGCCTATTTATCTGTCATTTGTCAATCGTTCATCATCGGAAATGTATAAAGTACTGTAGGTGTGAAAGACAAATGGCCATATAAAGAGAAGCTGACTGAGGAAAAGGTAAAGGTAAAATGTTAGTTAATGATATCGATCCTCATGAATTAGGAGGATCTTGACAGCTTGCCACAAATGATGGTAACTGATGTGTTTTGGTGTTAGTGGACACCTTTCAGCAGTTCAAAATATGTACATCTTTGGAGGCCAATGTCCAATTTACAAACGTGTGGGTATATGGCATTAAGATCTACAAGCCAAATGCCAACTACACAATCATCCGGACAAAGATAAGCCAGCAAATGTTATGTTAATGGAATACTAAGGAAACGTAGTCAAAAACTCCATAATTAATCTACCACGTTTCATTAGCTACGAGCTGCCGGCTTAGCTGTCGTCATGTTGAGAGCCGTGCAGACTCAATAGAAATGCTCCCAATCTTGCATTTAGCACCTTTAATATGTACATTGTGGCGTACATTATAAGTTATATAAAGACAATAAGGTTTTAATTGGGGCAATTCCAATCGTTTTCGTATAGTCCCTAAACAATGACACTTCTGAGTAGACTATTGGTTATACAGGGATAGGCGTCTCCTCCCATCACATTGCAGAGTACTGGCCTACTCTAAGATAGTTTTAATATGTAAAATGGAGGATTGGGTAGTTGAAAATGAATGTGGGAGTCATAGAACTTTTTACGTCCGAGATTAAAGCAACTTTAAAACAAGACAAACAGAGTTATGAGTCAGTGGGAGTGTTAAAACTCCGTTAGTCGATTGCCTTGTGATTCAAGAGGCAGCTTAAAAATAAACTAGCAGCACCAGTGTCATAGTGAGCTTGTGAGATGGTAAAGGTAATCTGAAAGTGTGGGCATAGCAGCAGTGTAACTCCTCGGGGAAATCAAGAGCTTTCACAGCTGCCCTGCCCGCCAGCAGCTGCAACACAACTCCAAAATGACACAGACGAAGACAGACAGAACCTTGAGCTTGACCCGAAATCGAAATACTTCAAATGCACCATAAACTCGTGGGTGAGACAAAGCTGCATGTTTCCAGATAAATGCGCCGCTGCCTGAAGTGCAGCCGAACATGAAAGCGTGTATAGCTTTCACCCTGCGAGTTTGATATGAACTGTACATCTGTTAAGAGTTTTGAAAAGTAAATATTCCCACTTGTTTTGTGTTGTGCCAACCGCTCTGCATTCATGAGAGGAATATAGGTTAGACTATGCCAAGAGCAAAAACATCTGGCCCAATTTTTATTGGATTTTAGATAATTTAAGTAAACAAGAGTGCAGAGTTATACTGTATTTGAATCCCATAGTCATTTGGTAGAAGTGCAGAAAGTACATAAGACGAAGGCGCTATCGTGACTTTTTACACTTCTTCTACCCTTTAGTTTATTGTGCTTTTATGAGTCTTGTAAATGTAGAGAGCTCTCTCGATGACGTCCCGAATCCCACAGAAATAAGATCACTGGATGAAATCAATGGAACAGAATGAGGGATGAGAGGATTTTAAGCCCACGTAATATAAAGTGTTACATTGTCTGGCTTACTTTGACAGCTCTGGAGAGGGAGAAAATAGCTTTCCAAAAAAGTGCCAACAGATTGTCAGAAAGACCCATATGTTGTCCAAATAGATAAAATGTCAAGTGAATAACAAACCATAAAACATCGCTTGGCGTTACTTTGACACTTTTCATTTCTGGAAATTAAGCCTGTGATAGAATTGGATATGAATAACAGTCAGTCAGGCTCCATGAGGAGAGCAGGGCTTGTTCCTTCACTATGCAGGTTTGGACATGGCCTTTTAAAAAAACATGATTTTCCCCAGTGATCCGTCACCAAGTCACATTTTTCCTAAACCTAACTAAGTAGTTTTGTTGCCTAAACCTAACCAAGTTGATCTTTTCCTAAGCCTAACTAAGTTGTTTTGTTGTCTAAACCTTACCAAGTCGATCTTTTCCTAAACCTAACGAAGTAGTTTGTTATATAAACTTAACCAAGTCAATCTTTTCCTAAACTTAACTAACACGTTTTGCTGCCTAAGCTCAACCAAGTTGATCTTTTCTTAAACTTAACTAAGTCGTTTTATTTTGAAAAGACTGCAGCGGAAATTTGTAGGAAAACGCACATAAAATATGTTGTTGAAAGTCGTGCTGAGCGTCCTGAAAAAAAAATGAAATTCGTGTTCATGTACATGAATCAAATACATTAAATATCGTGACTATTTCAGGAACTGCGATGAGACAGTATTGTGCATGCTCACAATTGCAGTTATGTATTTTTGTTTTTTGGGCTATTTCAGTTGATTCTTTTTTACATGTTGAGTCATCTCATCTCGGCTTCAGATGACAGCATTTCTCGATTATAACTTTTTTTTCCACATCCCAAAATCATCTTTAGCAACCCATAAAATCCTCATCGAGCAACCCTCCTGGTTTAGGCAAACTCGAGAATAAAAATAACTTGTACTTCTCTTGTGTTTCTATGAGTCACACAGTTTATACAAGACGTGCTGTGGGTGATAATTATTTTCCTATTTTAGTGGAGACAGAACTGTTCCAGAAGTGGTTATCGATTGAAGCACCATGAGCCATCAGCCCGTTAGTGTAAATGCATGTGAACACACGCATCTGAATGTGGTTCTGTTGCATCTGCCGCTCCTCCCTGACCCGATTCTCTCACCCAATGCTCCTCTGAACACTTGAAGTGAGTGCAGTATATGCAATCTATCAGTGTCGTTAAACTGCTCCGTGTGTGCGGCTACAGAGCAGTAAATCCTCCAGCAGCGTGAATCTGTCATGTGTCAGAACGTGTTGTCATAATCAGATTTATCTTCTGCACTGCCGATTTTTTTCTTCTTTTTTACAGAGGAACACCAGGCGGAGGATTTACAAAATGTCTGTTATTGAGGAATCATTGAAAATCTGACATACAACAGTGTTGTAGTTGTACACAATCAATGCGTCATTCATTTGTGATGATGAAGTCGGATGACTGACTTTATACAATCAGCTTTAAAATATTGAGATTACAGCTTATGCATGACTGGAGATTGACACAGGTCTGATAATGATCTTGGAATATGACAGATTATTGTACATCCCTGGACATATGTTGTCCCCTCCCGCCTGCCAAAAAAACAAGGAAAATAACATTTCTATTAAAAAAACAAAACATAAAAAGCATAATAAATATATCATTTTCTGAGGACAATTTCATTTATGTCACATTTTCAAAAGCATTTTGTTTGATTATCAAATCAATGTTGTCAAAAAGCCACTCAGCGACATGGAATTGACCGCTTGATAAGCCCCTAGTTACGGTTGCTACGCCTGTCAAGCTCTCTGTTCCTGCACCCCAATTTACCACTCAAAATTCTTAGTCATTTTTTAATCAATAGGTCCGAGATTTCAGGTAGTTGTACACAAAAGAAGCTTCTCATTTCTAGCCGGTGACTATTGATTTTCCCAGCTAAAATGACAACTGTTGTTGGCAGATTGTGACACCTGTAGCTAGCCAGCTAATTAAGCTTCAAAATTAAACGTTTGCTCCATGAATTGGCTGAAAACGACGTCTCCGGCTGACTCTTTAATGTTTCCAGCTGATTTTATTTAAAAATTAGAAATAACTTTAACTAAAAGGCTGAGGCTAATGCTGCATATTCCAGGCAAAAATATGCATCTTCACCAGCTGATAATCAATGTAGAAGACATGGAAATAAAGAAACAGTATTGTTCTTGTTGTGCAGTGTAGAGCTAGTTAGTCCCATAGTCTTAGATATATGTATTCAAACCGATTTCATGGGAAGGCGTATAAATAGCATGACATTACAATGACATTCCGCGTGTCATGAGAATGCATTTTAGCCTTTTCGCGTGTCATTTGTTTGCCTCTTTTCGTGTGTCTTTTTACGCCACGCACAAAACTACGGTAACGTCCGCAGAACCACTCACTTAGGTTTAGGACAAACATCATGGCTGGACTTACAATAAGTATGTAAACTAATAACGTGTTCTCATCCCAATTCGTCACATACTGACACATTGTCAGAACCCTCTGCGTCACTTTTTGGTTATAGGAAACACATGCTCAATGTTGTGAATTAAAAAAAACGCTTACGATAAGATACAGTACAATAGCACTTAGTTAGGTTTAGGGGAAAAACAACATGGTTGGGCAGCGCAAATGTGACTTGACGTTGGACACGAACATCAGCTGATTGAAAGTGAAACGTAATGCACGGGACACGAACAGCGGTCTTCTGGATGAAAGCCTGGTGTGTGTCTCTTTCACTCTTTATAATATATCACCAACGTTTACTGTTATTGCGGATGGTATTTGTATTTAATACAAAGCCCTGTGCATCTCCTACCGCCGCGAAAGGGCCGTGACAAAGCGTCGGTATTTGACGCCCTGGGAATGAGAATGGGCTGAAACTAACTAAAATAAGTATTGAAACAATGGAACAGAAGAACGGAAAACACATCGTCATTAAAAAACATGTCTTTTTAACTTCAGAATAACTCAACAACACTTTGGTACACAAACACCAGTCTTCTGGTTGAAAGTCCTGTGTTTGTTGGATTATCCACTGATTTACAGACGTCTCTTTCCCAATGTAAGCGTATGGTAAAAAAAAAAGTATTTTTGGGCCCAACGGCATCACTTGACGGAGGCGGAAGTTGTAATTCCACCGTTTGGCCTCTACGAAAATTTGCTTCAAGTAGGCCGGTACAGTCCGGTACTCCGTACTGCTAAAAGATTCAGCGTAGTACCGGGAAGAGGGGACAGCAGCTGCAACCTGCATAAAACCCGTCACTCGTGATCGCATTTCCAACAAGAAAACACATCTACTAACTGTCAACACACAATTAGTTGCCTCCGCCAAGGATGTATGTTTTCTGTTTGTTTGTACATGCATTAAGGTCTTTTCAGACGGGGAGCGACACTCCGTCTGCTTACTTGCTTGGATCCACAGGGCCTGACTGCGCTCCTCATGCAGACAGGGGCTCCACGGGTAAACACCAGGTGTTGCGTGGCAACCATGGAAACAGCATCTATGTTTCCCCTGTAGGTACAACTGTGTGTTGTATCAAATATCCCTAATCACAGCTCCATTTGTTGACACGTGGCAATGCTGTTTCACGTTCTTTAACGTTGCGAGATAGGGCAAACTCAAACTCAAAACTTGAAGAGTTTTGGCAGCATTTACAAATTATTCTGCAGCACTTTCACCCTTTAAATAAATCATTTCCTACACATGATGTCAAGTGTTTCTAATGTGTTTCTACACGATACAGGCATTGAATTGTGTGTTCAGGGATGCATGAAGCTGGGGGTGGGAGGAGAACAATATTAAGCGATGAAGGTTGGGGTAGTCTGGTAGTACCAGCAAGAACTTAAATCTACTTTCACCCGTGCTGAAATGCAACCTGTAACCCCAGTGAAATGCTCCTTGGCCTCATAAATAATGCTGTAGGCAGTAAGCTAGTTAGCCGGGCACGCTATGGGTTGCAGCTGACATTAGAGCAGACAAACACCATTTATTATTTTGCTCTTGTGTTTATGGTTTTGAATAGACTAGATAAAAGACACAACTCTTAACTCTTTAAATGCCTCTTACAGCTCCAAGTACAACATTTCATCATGTGGAGAAATCCAAAGCTTGACAGGCCCGCTGCACCTTTTTACGGTCGCTTAACTATGACTGAACAATTGCTATCCAGAGCACTGGTTTAACCAACGGTCAATTCCCAGCTGAAAAACGTTCCAATTATATTACATTTAGCCTTCACCATTTTCATGGCATACTACTCGTGTGTGGAGAGCATGGAGCTGCTGTCTATTAATACCCAGGACCTTAATTGGGTATTGTTTTGTACACGAGTTTTCCTTTCCTGGAAGCAACATGAAAGTCCATAAGGGACTGAGAGAGCGAGAGAGAGAGTGGAGTATACTGTATTACGTCAGATAACGGTCACACACAGTCACAGGAGGAGAGAAAAGCAAGTGGAAGTTAGCATCAGGGTCTTGAAGGCAAAAACCAGACACAAGTGATTATTAATCAGTCTTGCCTTAAGCGCTGTGCTCTTCAGTCTTCACCACCTACGTAGCTTTTTAAATACAGCAAACAGTCGGTCGGGTTGATACCACTGATCTCGATGAATGACACTGTTACTGGTCATTTACCACAGTTTATTTACCATATATTATAATGTAACATCTTGTAAAAAGCACACACATGTAGATATATGAGTGCACAATCAGGTAACTGGTCGAAGAACACGTTTCAAAAACAAAAACCATCGACTACAAGAGTGATTTAAATGGATGGTGAAAAGTAAATATCCGAACATCCCAGTGCGCCGAGATCTGGTGTTTGTTTTTCATCTGTTTATTTCTCGGCTCGGTTAAATTAATCATGACGTGATCAACATCCCAAATTATTACGGAAATCAAAAGTCACCATGTAAGTTATGCTCACTGCCCGGCGAGATGTTGTAGGCTGTACATTTTATATGACAATTACCGCCCGTTATTTTCTGACTTCTCGTCTTGGGTGATTTCGTTTGGGCGGCTTGTTTCTGGAGATGAAAAACGCCGCGGGGACGTGATTTAGGGAGAGACCTCCGCTCTGACTGACAGCGTGATCAGAAAAAAGCAGCAGAGAGCCTTTTAGCTTGGCTGATCTTTCATTTGTTCTGCTACTCAATTGCTTATCACGCTGTTTCCTCTGCTCTGTTAATAGCGTTTTTACATTTGATTACTCCATCTGACGCAGCAGAGAGGTGCCCAGTCGAGGAAATATGTTTAATAAGATTAACAAATCATTAAATTATTAGCCTTAATACTCCTCAGGAGGCAGAGCAGAACGTGGAAAGTCATGCTGCTGTTCAGCCTCCTTTGCTAATTGAGGACAGTGAGGGGTCAGGTAGGTCAGAAGCTCACTAATCAATACCGCTGCAACCCCTTTATTTCCACTGAGAAATATTTCCATTTTCATTACCCTGGGTCCGGGATGCTCTGCAATAGATTAATTGTCTCCTTTGCTTCTCTACCAGTCCCAGTTCCCTCCCACACAGCCTTGCGTTTCATCTGAGCGGAGCACTGATTCTGTGCAGCACACATACAGTAGTTTGGACACAGTGTGCACAGCTCACTGGTGGCGGTGGAGGGAGTGGGTCTGGGGGCAAGGCAGCACGG
>CAKALG010002365.1:0-16217 GCA_916700815.1 Helicolenus hilgendorfi | reverse complement strand
CGTTATCATTGGTAACCACTCAGCGCTGTGCAGAGTGGCGGGGGAGGTAGCCAGTTGGACACACGCCGCCTCCATTCACATGATGGGAGTTGAATGTATTTAAGTACTCTATTGGTATCGGTATCACTTTAAGGGCACTGGTATCGGTACTAGTATCATCATTTTTTAAATGATATCCAGCTCTAGTCTAGCGTCTGTATAACATCTGATTGGACTCAACAGCACTCAAGAAAAAGACTGACTAAAGAAGCAGCATGTGTTGCTGATATCAGACAATGAAAAAGCAACAAAATACCAACTTGAATTTGTCCTTCGTGATGAATTGATGAATGTGTTGCATATCCCTTTGTGTTTGCTGCGCATTTTAAAATTTGTGGGAAGATCAATTTGAATATGTTCTCTCTATTTGCTTGTGCCATTTCAAGTTGGCAATGTGCTGTGAGGTGATACAGATCAGGCAACAACTTTGGTTAATGCTATTTTCCACCTGCTTTCCTTTCATGATGAGAAAACATGGTTATTGCCTTTTTTTCCCCCTTTTTACAGCAACCTTGTATTTGCAAGATATCAAACTCATCCATCACATTTGAGTGAATAAGGTTAAGGATATCACACAACCTCACATGGACCAAGATTGTCAAATTTTAGTATAGTATGCCAAGTCAAGCTGTTTATCAAATGTCACCCCAAACTGCTTTTTTTTTCAACCCAGCAACAGATGAATAGAGAAGACACACTTTACAGAGACTGTTTAGGTTGCACCCTCTTGCTCGCCGCCCTGCACCAGATGAGAGTCCCCACTGACAGAGATTACAGAAACCAGATGAAGAAAAGCTTCAAGCTGTCTCCAGGCTTTGCACAGAAAGACAACAAGGGACATCATGCTGCATGCCACCTTGTTGTTTCTTTTGTGCTGTAAATGCTCGGTGCTGGGAGAACAGATGAAGAATGTGCGCCTGTTAAAACTCTACAATGAACCTCTGTAGCTGGCTGTTTAGATTTGTTTTAATTATATTTCAGCTGGGGGCTGAGTTCAGAGAGAGATTCCTCCAGGGTTACTTCCTGTCAGCGTTAATACCTGTTAGAGAAGTTGTTCACTGATGTTCACTTCCAGCAAGTTTTTCAGGATATTCTTTCAAACAGTAGTAGTATGCAATTGTATGGAATGTAAATAAACAGATGCCATTTTATTTGTTGTTGCTAGTGAGCACAATAAAGGTATCCTAACTGCTTGTTAGTAGTGCAATTTAATGCACTATAATCTTTAATTACAACAAAATTAAATGTAAGATGGTTGCACTTATTGCGTTGCTGTGCATGGAAACTTTGTGAGCAAAAACACCTTTGTGACAGCTCAATACAGCCCATAGGCCTGCTGATCAGTTAAAATTCCTAGTTAAAGTAGAGGTGTGTTGCGCCTGTGTCCTACTCCTACTTGTCTTATCAAAAGTGAGGGAAAAGATTGAAACGTTGAGACCACACAATAATTATCACCTCCTGTAATATTATGGTACACAATACCTGAGTTCTCGAAGCGTTAATGATGGTGTACAATGACATCACCAAAACTGTCCAATTAATAACCAGCCTGTTCTCATTCCCAGGACCTCAAATACCACGCTTTGTCACCGGCCTTTCCATTAATTACAATGTAAACCCATCCTCGGCAACAGTAAACGATCAGGGAAAGTGCTGTGGTGACGTATTATAAAGAGCAAAACAGACACACCGCGCAGTCACGAAGGGAGATGGATTTGTCCAACAAACACAAGACTTTTATCCAGGAGACCGCAGTTCATGTCCCGTGCGTTAACTTTCACTCTAACTTTACACTTTCAATTTTAAGCCTAACGATTTTTTTTTTTCCTAAACCTAAGCAAGAGGTTTTGTTTAATTCACAAAATTAAAAACTTGTTTACTGCAAACGAAATGTGAGCCCGAGGGGTCTGACAAAGCGTCAGTATGTGACGAGTTGGGACCATGTTGCAATCGTACATGGTTTGAATTTTTACATAACTCATCTGTTTAAATTATATGAAGACTTAAAGTTAAGCATAATTGAGGGAGTGGCCGCTTTGATTGACAGGTGCCGTACCAGGTCGCTAGCTATCTGCTCTGCTGTGTCACTCGGGCCGCCTCAGCTCCACCGACTATCCACCTCTTTTCCCATTTTTAGATTAGCAGGGAGTTGGCTGGCAAGCTGTGTCGTGAATGCCAAGATGGCAGCGGCCGGAGCCACCCACTTTGAGCTTCCAAACGGCTCTTCAGAAACCTGTGGGTGAAGTCACAGAGATTGCGTCCATATTTTATACAGTCTATGGTCTAGACCAAATCAACCAAAGTGACCTTTATATAAATAAAAGACCTGTCAACTGGTATCTTCAATTGTGCATTTAATGCTCTCATATTTAATCAGCAATCGTCATTGCTGCATGACATATTTTAGTGAGGATTATAAAAGAAATACACACTGAACAACTTCTGAAACCAATTTATGTGGGGTGAGGTTTGGAAAAGATGCACTGGAAACTTGCAGGAGAGGAAAGACAGTAAATCAGGATGTTTAATAGCTTTCTTGTGGGTGGTTCTCTCTCTCTCTTTCTCTCTCTCACTCCTTTTTTTTTTACTAATAATTCCAGAGCCTTTTTGTAAAGCCCTTAATGTCAAATAAAAATATATTGTAAAATTGAATGAGGCATTTAATAGAGTCTGGAGCTGCAGGAGCACGCTGGCCCAACATGATTTCTGGGGTGAATTCTAATAAGAAATAGATCCTCCGAATGCTTGCTGAGTGGGAGAGGGAGGGAGACAGTGAGGAAGAGAAAGTGACTTCAATAAGAATGTGAGTTCACTGACAGCATTAGCTGTGCTGAGCCTGTTGTGCTCCAGCCCCCTGCATGTGAATACTGCATTTGCACATTTTCTGCATCCTCTGTGCTTTGCTGGGGAATTCTATGGGAATCCTGCATATTTGACCTTGTTTAAATTTTTAACCATACATAAAAAAACACCATGCAGAAGGAGGCCAGTGTGGGAGGATGGAGGGAGTCCCTTGACTGGAGTCTTCATATCCTCACTTAGAGAGCATGCATTCGAGGATTATTTACTGACTTGCTTGAGCAGTCACTCGATACTTATGGATATTCCTCACTCACTTTCTGATTCAATATCAACTTGGCAAAACTCTGCACTGCCACTGCCGCTCATGTTTATCAGATCAATGGCACGCCCAGCCAAAATTGATTGGGATAAGAATCGAAAGGAAGACTCTATGCTCAAAATTCAATCAGAATCAAGAGCTACTTCAGCAGAGTCTCACTTAGGATTGATCGGACGATATGAGGTGTGGACGGCAACACTGACGAGCAGGTACACCTCGGGCCTAAAGGGAGGGAATATACATCGATACTGTATTCGGGAAAACATAATATGATTCATCAGTCGCGTTTAAAATTCTTGGGGCCATTTTCGTTATAGCTCTGCTGTAAGTAAGAGGAACTCCCGAGGAGCCCGGCCAGACTTTTGAAGGGTAACACTTAAATCATCCCTTTCGAAATAAAACGTCCTTCCTGTTTTGTCTTTCCACTCTTATGTTGCAGGCAGACTATTATCTATGACATATGTACAGTGGCTGCAGCCGGAGAGTGCACAGTGCCCTTCAGTTGAGTTATAGTTGCCATCTAAATGTATAATAGGTGACTTAAAGTGATGATTAGGCCTTGTTCCAGATTCTTTTCGTAACTCGGTGTACTCACATGTCATTTTGCGGCAGCTAACAGCGGCCTACGGCAGGCCCTCGCAGCCACCCCGGATTACTGTAAATTGCTGTGAAGATAAAGCTGTTGCCTGGGAGCCAGACAGGACAGTAATTCTCCACTCCACTCCTATTATGGGCTTTTCATTTCTTCCATTTACTTCATACCGACTGAATGGGACTAAACTCTTCATCATCCTTCCACTGTTACCATCTGCCTGCATACCTGCCCCGCCGGAGAATGGATGCCATCCGAGAAATACCAAAGCTCAGTCAAGCTTTAAGGAAAAATAACAAAGCTGATTGAAACTTTATTGTGTCTATTGTCTTCACCTACTGGAGCAAACAAAAGCTCTCCGCCGCCGTAAATGACCTCCCTGCACAAACCAAATTGGAGCGTCGCACCAAAATGTGAAACTAATCCTGAATTCATGAGATTAAAAGAAGTTGTGCTCGGTGGCGTTAGAAGGAGAAATAATAATCTGGCAGACACACTCCATTTCATTTCCTGGATACTGACATGCAAATGAGGCTCATTTGTATAATCTTTCCAAATGAAAAGCAGATAATCAAATACCATCAGAAGCCATTAATATTCAATTAGATGTCGCTTATGCAAAGTCATGCAGCCGAAGGAATTTCAAAGGGATGGCGAGTGGACCTCTCTGGGAAGAGAAGACAAATTGGCATACACAACATTTCTGAGCTCCTCGTGTCGCGTCAAGTGACTGGGTGCCATGCTTTTACTGTCTATCACTGCATTAGTAATGCTCCTTCAAGTCTCCTTTAGTGAATTGATGTTGCTCTACCAACAGTGCATAGTGTGGACCAATGCCACGTACTGTACCGCAGCATTTATAGTCAATGGGCCTTCATACAAATACACACAGCTCACCAGGCATGACTTCATGATTAAGCCCTCTTTAAAAGCTGTTTCAATTTCAGTTCTGTGGTTGAGGAGTTCCACATATTGATCCCCGGACAGAAAAAGATGTTCTCCACAGACACTCAGCATTTTAGGAGGTTATATAAGCATTTATGGATGAGTTTAATATTAGCAAATTTAATCAAATGTTCGCCGAATAGGTTTAGCTTTTTTGGTGGAATCTTATTTCCTTCCTATATCCAAAGTTTTAATTGCACCATTATATATTATATCTAGAGGCTTGATTACTGTAGGAACTGCTTTTGACTAAAAAGTTACACGGTAACTTTAAGTTGAAAATATTGTTGAATGCTAAAACTATTTTCAGCATAGAACAATCTCTAATGAGTCTAAAGTAGTATCTAAATCTGTGAGCAAACGTAGTCTAACATAAAACCAAGATGTCTTACTTCTGAAACCTGTTCAATATATTGTCCATTAAAGTTGGGGTAGGCAACTTTGGAGAAACCAGCAAGAGTGAGCTAGATTTTCAAAGTATACAACCGAAAAAAAATCCTAGCCCCCTCCATTCAGGCTTTCCTCCAAAGCCACTTCCCCAAAACACATGAACACGCACTGCCTGACTACTGCTGGGGAGAGGGGGTCTTAAAGAGACAGGCGCTAAAATGGAACGTTTCAGACAGAGGGGGAATACAGGTATATTCAGACGGACAGGATGAGAAAACTAATGTACATTACTGAACATTAAAGCATGTAAACATGTTGTAGTAGACATCCAAAATCCAAATGTGAACCTGATAATGAGCATGATTTGTCCCCTTTGAAGGAACATTGTGTAGGATCTGGCGGTATCTAGCGCTGAGGTTGCAGATAACAACTTCTCCCGTGTGCCAAGCCTGTAGGATTGCTATGGTGGCCGACGCAAAAACGCGTTTGGCCCTCTCTAGAGCCAGTTGTTGTAAGAATAGAGTGCTTGGAGTGTGTGTGTACGTGGGAAGTGAGTAGTGAAGCGAGAGAGAGAGAGAGCGGCGGCGGGAGCGAGTAACATTATCCCAAGCTCAAGCAGGGAAAGTTAAGAGTTTGTTTTGTCCATTCTGGGCTACTGTAGAAACATGGCGAACTCTGTGGAGACGACCTGTTCCTAACGAAAACACAATGATTCTTATTTTCAGGTAATTATACACTAAAGAAAACATACTTATTAATATTATATTCCATTTCAGCTAATAGATCCCCCTAAATGTTACACACTGGTCCTTTAAGTAATTTATATGAGAAGAGAAGTCTATCCTCAGTTCACTAAGAAATAGTTTTACTTTTTACTAAGAAATATTTCTCCTTTTTAATAACACACTGTTGTTAGAAAGGTAGGATTTGAAACATTGTGGAATTTTATCAGATAAGTTAAATTTGGAGAGTTTAGACATGAGAACATCATCAGTGCATCAAATACCATTTTAAGATCCAGAAAAAAAACTCCCATTTATTCAAATTTTGGGATAATTGAGACGGAAGCCTGTGCCCGTGATCATCTTCTCCACCACATGCCAGTTTGTGCACTTTGTCTCATATCCCTGCAATTTTACATAACGATCTTTGGGTTAAAACAGAGCCGACCCAGCCCAGATGTGGCGCTGACTTGACCCGTGCAGTCGGCCTCATCACGGCTCCTCTGCTGAATACTAATGTACACCTGCTAATGGTTGCGCAGGCTAAATAGATGTCTTGTATCCATTCAGAGTCAGATCCTGTGGTCTCTCGTATCTGCTCTCTTTAACCCACAATTTCCCTTCAGACATCATATTAGAAAGCTGGGACGGTTTCACTTCAATCATGCATCTACTTTCTATGTGCCGAGCACTGCACTCCGAGCCGGAGATTGAGGCAAACATTTTGGATGAGTAGCAACACTCCTCATGTGCTATGTTACCAATTTCGAACACGTATACATAACTGTGGGAATTAGTTCCTAGTCTCTCTCCCACATTCACTCTATTTCTTCCTCTTGTCTCTTTTTCAAGTTAGAAATCCTCTTAAGAGAGAGGTTTTCCAAAATAACATTATCTTCAAACAAACATTTCACTTTTAATCATTGCATTTTTTCTCCCTTATACAATTCACCGTGGTATTGCAGGCCCTTTTGAAGCTGTTCTTTTTCTGAGTGTCCGCTGGGATTTGCTCCCCTGTGGCCTCTCTGCTTACACCAAAGCCTCTCTTTTCAAACCCAGCTTTGTGTAAAGAAGGAAAATGGGGGGTTTGGGGGGGGAGAAACCTCATAGGGAAATAGGTGGTGAACTGATGAACAATTCACTGGTGCATACCTGACAGGAATAGCGATTTTTATCACCTTGTCTGTTCTCAGTAACACAGAAATAGGATTTCTCACTGGACATGCACATGTCAGTCAAGAAGTTGGGCAGATAGTACTAACACAACAATGTACACACCTACCCACACACTCGGTTCATTACACACATCCATGCATGCTGTGATGACCCAATAAGGAAGGACAAAGGGAAAAAAAGCCATTCAATCTGCCTGTGGTAATCTATTGTTATTTCAAAAACCCTCAAGAGTCTTTTGGGAATAATTAAATTGTTTTATTTTTTATTTTTACAAACAATTATTTCAACTGCTTATCTCTCTCGGGCCATTTCTCATATTTAGAGAGGTCTTTTCTTGGTCAGTCCTAGGCCTCATCCCTATTGAGACAGGAATATACAATGAACCCTACTGGGAGAAATGTGTTACTTTGTAATGCTTTTCAGTGTCAAATCATAATGTGTTGCTCTTTAAATTTGTTTCATCCATTTCTAGTCACTAATCTCTGTTATGATCTGGAGTATCCTGGTTATGTTGTTTTCTCATGTAAACAATATATCCTGGTTGCTGAAAATGCTATAGCTGGATTGCTCCTACTTTGACTTGTAAATACCTTCTCCAGGTTTCCGATCGCCGTCTGCTATGTGTGCAAATGCCTTCCCCGACTCGAGTAAAGCAGTAGTCAGTTAAAAAAAAATATGAATATGATAAGCATTGTAATGAGGAACTGGGTCGGATGGGTTGACCAGGTATAAGTAGGCTTGACAGGTAAATTAGAGGTGTGGTTGAGGTGTGGCCCAGCTTCCGAACCTAAGTTAACACATTAACTTCATATCTGACTCCAGTAATGTAGCACATGAACTATCATTGCTCTTACCTTCTTTTACTGGTGATCAGATGAAGAACAAGCAAAACCAATAGAGTGGAGAATGCAGCAGTAGAGGTATAGAAAACAAACTGTTTATCTTAATAACCAAGGTAGTACATAACATGACACCGGGTGGTTGAGATGTTGTGGAGTTTAAGTCAAACCTGCACTGACAAAGAGGAACCAGAATCATGATACAATCATGTATACAGGGAGCTGAATAACCAGGTTTTTCCATTTTTCCCCACATCTTTCAAACACACCTCATATCCTTCAGCAGATATTCACTGTTGAAAGGCACCTCAAGCAGTACTAATTGATTTCTTTTGACAATTTGGGGCCAGCAGAACAAACTGAAAACACAACCTTGATATTTATCACTTTCTGAAGTTGTTAGTAGTCGTGTTTGTGTCCACCTGAAGAATGTAAGTCCAATATTCACTCCTTTTAGTTTTGTTTATGTCTCCACCAACTTCTTAGGAAGATATTTGGCTCTTTAGCTGCTAAATGCTACTGCTTTGTTCACCAGTTAGTAGCTAACTATTTGTCGGTCTGCTGTTTGGTGCTCGGCAGGTCGTGTACAGTGATCTGATCTTTTCTGATTAAAAATAAGGTTGATGAGAGCAGTGAGACTGAAGAAGTAAAGTTGTGGGCAGTGAAACCAAAACAAAGACCTGAAAGATGCTAAAATGCTCTGTAGAGCTGAGGAGGAACTTGAGACTTGCGGGTGATGATTCTCTGTGGGTTTTTCACTTTGCACCATCTTTCATACAAAGTCATTTGACCCATTGACACTCAAAGGTGTGTCTGTTCTGTTTAAACGTCATATCCCGAATATGATTAAAACCAGTATCCACGATATGTACTCACAAAAATGTTGTGCAGACAACATGTAGTTAGTTGAAAATATATCTATTTACAGTTGCTGTTATTTTGCATTGTGAATTTGTAAAGTAAGTAGTTAAATTAGAAGCTGAAGTAGCAAATTATTTAATTTTCCCAAACCTCCATGCACACTTACATAAGCTTTAGTTAGAAGTAAATGAAACTCTTTTCTTTGATATTTAGAAGAAAAAGCTTGTTGTTGTGACAATATCAGCTATTAGGCAGCCCTACTTTCTGTGGCTTTATTTTGACCACAGAAGATAATGACTGTTATTACTGTTGTTGAAGGGAAAAAAACAAGGCAAGGATGATTCATATTTGAATGTTCCATCAACATGCTGGTGTGATTTATAAATAAATGTTTTATAAGAGTGCGCAGACGGCCAGGAAAAGGCTTCAGAGCAGGGGAAACAGCAATCTGGAAATGAATTGACAGTCATGTCAAAGTCTAACGCATGAATGATGTATCGATGGCAGGAAAGAGGAATGAAGAGTGCTGTACAGCATTTATGCAATTTGTAATCTCTATGTGTAGTATTCAGAAATAGGCAGTTGGTCTATATTTGTTTCTCTCTGGCTTTAACCTGGAGAGAGATGCAAAGCCAGTTGAACAGAACCTTCCAAACACCATCACAATAAAACAAACTTTTGCCCCTTGAAACATACCACTGTAATTAAGCATACAGAGTGGTCACACACGATCTTCAACCCGGTCTCACAGGAAGGTGTATAAATAAAATATCTTGACATTTGACGTTTCATGAGTACACATTTTAGCCTTTCGACGTGTGATTTGCACACCACACAAATGTCTGTCGAAAAACATCATGGTTGGGCTTAAAATAAGTAAACTAAGTAAAATACGCATGGAAACAACGTAACACGATGACAGAAAACACGTCACAAAGGTAACTAAAACACTCTTGACAATCGTCACGTGACAAATGTCACTAACTTCTACCCATCACAAGTGGTCTTTCTTGATTTTTATATACGTCACTAACTCTTACCACAGCATTTATACACGGATGTGTTAACATTACAATCAGTACAGACTACACAGCATACAAATTACATCAAAAACCAGAATCAGAAGTAGTTTATTGATCACCAGGGGGAAATTGGTGCATTACAGTTGCTCTTATAAACATAAAGAAATGTAAGAAAATATAAATAATGGTGTATGTATTATGTAAATTAAATTATGCACATATTGCTACAATATACACACAGTGTATGTAGAGAAATATAAGTAAATAATAAAAATAAGAAATGAGAATAAAGAAATGTGAAATATGTACAATATTTGCATTAAGACATGCAATATATAGCCACAGTGCAAATAAGGAAATACACATTACAGAGAAGTGGGATCTATTAAGTGTGTTAAATATAAATGCCTGATATATATTCCTGATATTCTAGCCTTTACTTTGTTAAATGCAAAGACAAATCAAGCAAAGCATACTTATTGCATGTTAAATGCTTCGCACATTATCGTGGCATTCATACAGCTTTCCGTGCGAACGGGTTGCAATCGTTTGATGAGATGAATGATGATGAACTGAGCTCTCTCTTCACATGCCCATATGGGCCGGACCCAACCTGGACCAATTCCTGATATTCCTTGTTAAATGCAAAGGTAAGTTTTGACTGAACAGTGTTAAAGTAATGTAGTTTGACAATTTTGGAAATTCGCTTTCTTGCATAGAGTTAGATGAGAAGATAGATAGCACTCTAATCTGTACACTATATGAATGTAAAGCCAACAGCCAATTAGCTTAGCTTAGTATACATAAAGAGTATGAGGGGGTTATATGGTAAGAAATATGCAGCCACATTACCCCTCATAAAACCACAACTTGGTTTTAAGTAGATTTGTGTATGAATTAAAACATTCATGTGTTAATTAGTAATCTTTAGAGTTCCGAGGCTGATTTGTTTTTTTATGTCGTACAGAGCAAGACGAGCTGTTTACCCCTGTTTCCAGTCCGTGCCCACATTTTTTAAGTCATGCATGTGGACTGTTATTAAAGACTGCAGAATGAACACATGACGACACAACACACAAGCCATAGGCTATGTAAAGACACAAATCGATGGAAATCGATGAGCCATTGGACGAGGCATTTACTGAACAATCTCGAACAACCCTGCACAAAAGAGCAGCATAGCAAATCCTCAGTGAATAGCATTACCTGATAACATCTGATTAAGAAAAACACCCCCAAACACTTGATATTGTTGTATGTCCAGGCTCATTTTCACATTTTCCTGTTAGACAATAAAGCATTAATGTGAGAGCAAAAGAGCCAGTAGAGGCTCTCTGCAGGCTAAAGCTGTATCCAGGAGGGCGCATAAAACAGTGACCTACCACTGTGTCTGAAGTTATGATTTATGGATCGGCCGATACTATTCTTTGTTCTATTCAAAGCGCTGACAGCTGATAAGGCGCGGCACAATGGCCAGATTAGAGGCACGATTGGACACATCCCCGAGACGTGTAGTGTTTAAAATCTCCTCACTGCCTGTAATTCTGCTCCTCTCTACCCCAACCCCGTAACAACAGACCCTTGATAATGTTATTGCTCATGGTTCATGACCAGGGAAGATAAGAGAAATAGGTTTCTTTAAGCCCTGCACAGGCTTAACCTATGACTCTACTTATAGCAAGCCCCAAAGACCCAGACAACCCTGTTAGCTTTAGTTTTGTACAATACCTCAATACAGTACGTGACAGAATTTAATACCTCCACTATACTGTATGTTTTTGTGTGCAGGAATGAAAACATTTACTACTTATGCAAATATATATCCACAGTTTGAAAGGCTCCACTCAAAACGCAATCCATGCGAGCCATTCAGCGACATCATCAACCTCATTACTAAACCTCACGTATAATGTGCTACTTTGAACATTTTTGGGTTCGTGAAACCTCTAATAGTTAATTTAGTAAGGTTAGACACCCCAGATGATTAGGGTAAACAAAATTAAATAATAATAAAAGATACTGCCATGAAACATTTCCCAATTGATTACTTACATCAAGACAATTCTTTTTTGAGTTACACGTTTTCTGAAATAGTATGTTTAAATGAGGCATTATCTTATTAAAAATGTGCTAATTTGCATACCTTTCCAGAACAGAAATCTGAACATTGGTTAAAGTCAGGTTCAAAATGCCTGTTTCATTTTGTTGACATATTAGATTGAAAGTTTTTTTTGGATATCTTTTTGTATCACTCCAAAAATTAGAAAATACTGTCAACAGCTATAAAAGAATGAACATTTTTTTGCCATGTTTTTAGGAATAAAATGTTCTATAAATCAGGCAATGAATGATATATGAACAAACCCCTCTGTTAAACATTCAGAATGTAGATAGGAATGCAACTAGACAGTTTGGTGGATGTAAGTGCTACTGAAGTGGAGATTATCGTCTCAGAGAGTCTGAGAAAAAAACTCCTCCTGAGAAAACAGACTTTAAAGGTATTGTAAAATTCCATTTTTCCAGACACTACAGGGGAATAGGGTAAATATACTCTGTATATACCACCATGAAAAGTCTCTAGTTGATTATTTACATAAGAATTATTTTTGTATTACAAGTTTTCTGAAATTTTGTTTAAATATGCAGATTAGGCATTATTTAATTTTAAGTTTGGTGAATTTATGAGACCGGCACAAATAGACAAAGTGTAGTAAAATAAACACCTAAATGTGTAGCCTATTTTGGTTCTTGTCTTTCCACTGTTCTGAAAGAAGACACATTATGGAAGCAAAATAGCCCAAAATTTGAAAATTGATAATTGCATGAAAAACTATATTTTTGCCTGGGGTGTCTCCCCTTAATTTCTTTTGAAAGTATTTTTCACATTTTTTGTAATATTTCCTATGTATATTTAGGTTTCTTGCTTTTTGCAGTACTTGCTTATATTTTTATTTCTAATTTCTCACTATGTGCATTGTTATGCACCAAAACACCAATGCAAATTCCCTGTATTTAATCTAATTCTAAATAATATTACTCAATTAAATAATATTAAATACAATTGTAACCACAAGTAATGCTGAGATTACAGTTATATCCCATTCTTACAATAAAAGTTGTTCATGATCTAAAAGACAGGCGATATGATGTTAATAATAGCATCCAAACAAAGATGATTTTTACTTGCGCTGTAGCTGAAATTACAGATGCCATATCTTCACAAACTAAAAAGTTGCGATTCAGAACGCCATACAAGTTAACATTCACCAATGCACAGTATCTGACATAACTCTCCAACAAGAGAAATAGAGCTTGGATATAAAGAGAACAGTGGGATGGGGGATCTGATAACAGGTATACCATTGGGGTTATAAAATGGGCACCTCCCATCGCAGATGTTTAATTGAATTCAGCCCTCAGCACCTCAAGCAGAATCAACCATAAATTCCGGTATCCCCGAAACACCCTCCCCTATACCTGCTTGCAGTTCTAATTAAACCCACACACACCATCTCTATTCTTACATTCTGCGCAGCCGCTGCACCTATATTTAGACTAATACTCAGCCCACACCATTCATTCCATTGCTTTATAAATCATTCCTTAGTTTCCTTTCCATTGTTAACAGCACCTACCAAGTAAGTCGACCCTTATAGTTTGAGCACATTTTTCTCAGCAGTTATAGGAACCAAAAAAGGCATTGTGGCCAATGATATCAGGCCAACCTGTACAGTTGTCATATTGCTGTAAACCTAGCAGATTTACCCCATTACCCCTATAACCATATTTTACTGAATTTTGATTTTTCTAATTTATTTTTCAAGGCAAGTTAAAAAAGCGCAGGTGTTTTCTTTTGCATGTGTATTTACATCTGCACAATGACAATTAACACATTTATGCCTGGGACCTCTTACTCCAAACCTGACAAATCTTGAATTATGTTCAAAATTGTTTTATTTTCACAATTTACTATTAAAAAAGTATTTATTTCTACAATGTATGTGCATGGCAAATACAGTATAGTTACAGTTAGGCAATGTTTGTGGTCATGGCAAATAGGGCCAGTTTATGAAGTTAGGCAACTAATTGGAGACTTCTGTACTTGTTTCATATCCAGATGCAATTCAATACACTTTCATTTACACTTTGCCACAAGCGTCCCAGTTGGCAAGATCACAGGGTCCCGGGCTACATTCAAATCAGAGCCAACCCAACTCCAGTCCAGAGGGTGGTGGTAATATTGAACACATACTCATCCCAACTCGTCGCATACTGACTCTTTGTCAGACCCCTCGGCATCACTCTTTTTGGTCGCAGTAGACACGTGCTTAATGTTGTGAAGTAAACAAAAACATTTGCTTAGTTACAGACAACAAAACCACTTAGTTATGATTAGGAAAAATCAACATGGTTGGGCTTAAAACTACTATGATTGTACATTGAAATTGACACTGAACGTTGTGAACGGACAGCTGATTGTTATGTGATACACGGGACACAGACAGCGGTCTCCTGGATGAAAGCCTTGTGTTTGTAGGACCTGTCCACCTGGTTTGTGTATTTTCGCTCTTAAAGCTACGTCACCACACTCCCGCCGCAGTCCCAAAAAATGACTCCCATTTTTGCAGTCCAATTTCAACAACAACATTTTAGTTCGGTAGCAAACAGCTATCCATAACAACCCAAACATGTGCATGATTGGCATGGATGGACTGAAAATTAGATGTTTTCATCATTTTCACATAGGCTCTCTCATCCAATCAGATTATCAGATTCAGCAACTATTAACTGTTGGATTGTGACAGGATGCAAACTCCAGTCACCCGCATGAAGTCTCCACCCTAACCTTCAAAATCTATCTGTCTGCATTGCTAAATAAAGGGCACACTACTCCCTGCATTGGCACTGAATGTAAATAGTGTGCTGTCAATTTGAGTGTAATTCCAAAGGATACTTGCACTTCCTGTGAATTCAGCCTTACTCAAGGGCAATTCAGAAGTACTTGTTGAAGAAGGGCAACTACCACTATACAATTCCCCAATAACACTCAACAAAAACCAACAGCCAGCTCTCAAAACTTTAAGCTAGATGATGTGAATTATATATTTTAAAACAACAGCCTTAAGGTACACAATGTATAGCACTTCCCTATCAAAAATGCAGAAGGCTATGTGTACACAACATGTATTGACAGAGACAGTGATATAATTAATGGATCAGAGCATTTTCTGTTGCATGTATTGCCATAACCAAACACAGCCTCTAATGCAACTCTTCTTTGTGCTATTAAACAATGAATGTAAATGCAAATGGAGAAACTTGTCTGATGCTAGAGGATAACAGGGCCGCCTCTCCAAACTACTCATCGTGAATCATGACAAATGAGAAATTTCCATTCAGTCCACAAGAGCGGAGAGGAATTATTAGAGCCTTTATTTCGAGAGGCCTCTGAAAATGGGTTGAACAATTGATAATGGTAATGCAGTCTTCAAACCTGTGAGTGAGTTTCAGGCTGAAGGTTAAATATGATCAGTGAAATTGAATCTGACAAAGCTACATTACAATCCATCTTGGGATATTAAACATTTCAAATTTTCTGAATTAAGGACTAATAAGGCTGCTGAGATGAGTGCGAGATGGATGGTCCCGGTTAACAATCACAAAACAGATCTGATGAGAGTAAATGGCATCAGAGTTGACATATGATATTGTTGAGGGGGTGAAATGAAGTCTTAAATTATTTTGCATCCTCTGAGATTGAGACCGCTGATTTTCAGAGCATTAGCGGTGAAAACTAACAAATACAGAAGAAAACAAATATATCAAAGAAACACACTGTTAAACCTTGAACAGTGATTGTCCGATCAGAGCTTGACAACACTAACTAGGCATTGCAGGCCTGTAAAGCTTTGGATTTTTACACATGCCGAAACAGTGTGCATGGGACTGTAGTAAGAGCTACACTCAGTTTTTACAGAGTTTGGAGGGTGGTGTCTTTTTTAAGCCTTTGTAAAAACAAAAATATACAAACAGGGGCGTTTTGAGGCTGATGGATCCATGCGTTACGCAGCGCCTCTGTTTGCAAGCCTGCACGTAATGCATCTTCGGAGGATTCCGCTCCGCCGGTCTGCCCCTGTGGGTTGCATCGGGAAGTAATACAGTTTTCATTATTTATCAAAACATGTTTATCATATTTAGTCTTGTGCTTATTATCATATAATGAATGTTGCCCCCCCTGCCTGCACCGGTTAAATAGGTTATTGGTGTATTTGCTCATATGCAATTAAATGGAGTTGTTGACAGGACAGAGCATTGGGAGACGGTAGAGGCAGAAGGTCCACTGGCCAAGCACCACATACATCTGCTCACGCACATGTAGCTTCGTTTCCTCAGCAGAAAACCGCTCGCTTCTCCAATTTGCCAAATCCGCCATTTAAATGCGCCAATATGCGGGCGCACCTGGCTTTTAAAGGGAATAGGAGATGACACAGGGTGGCACGGTGGTGCAGT
>CAKALG010002364.1:0-16215 GCA_916700815.1 Helicolenus hilgendorfi | reverse complement strand
CAAGCAGGCAGCGGAGCAGAGACTTTAGCCACACGCGAGCGCGTATGTGTCCCGACCCGGTACATTTATATGCTTAAAAAGTTACAAACAGTCCCTTTAATGATGGTTTCTCTCCATAGGCCTCCATAATGAATAACACAACTCTTGAAAACACCTCGTTGCTGCTCATCTGTGACAATGATGTAACAATAATAGCCGATCTAGCCAGCCTGACCCTCCAACTTCCTGTGAATATCTACATCCTGGGGCTGATAATATCAAGACACCTGATCACATCGGAGTTCTACAATCTCAATGAGGCGATTTTTGAAGTCATCATCTGCCTCTACAACTTTGTAGGAGTGTTTGCATGCATTTTTTCAAACACAGACTTGATGAAGATCAGAAAGTTTTTCCTGGGATTCATAGTCGCAGGTCGCCCATGTCTTCTGGCACTGATTTGTGTGGACCGCTATCTAGCAGTAGTTAAACCTGTAGTTTTCTTGAGGTTAAAGCCACTGAAGTACAAACTGGCCTTGTCTGGAACCATCTGGTTGTGGACACTTGCTGCTTGCTCGTCCACTATCTTAATGACTTCGGAATTTTACGGTGCCGTTGTAGGGCAGGTCATCACATGTTTTGTGGTGAAGCTTTACTGTTGCATTGCTACTCTTCTCGTCCTAAAAAAGCCTGGTCCAGGAGAAGGGGTCAGGCAGAGAGAGGGGATGAGCAAAATAAAACTGAAGGCTTTTAGGATAGTATTGATCATCACAATGTCAGTTATCTTTATGTATATTCCTGTAGTGATTTTTATTAATTTACAAGATTACTTTACACAGCAACAGTTTCTGACCCTTATGAATGGATGCTACCTCTGCACTGCCGTTTCAGGGTTTGTCCAGGCTATGCTGTTCCTCCAAAGGTCTGGTAAACTGCCTTTTATCAAGTGTCCATAACATGCAAGTTTGAGTATCAAACCACCATGATCTGTGATCCAGCCTCAATCATTATGTTTTCTAGATAACATACATTACTGCTAAACAACAATGCTATTCTTTCTGAATTAGGCCTACCACTAATTTCAACCTTATCATCATGAATAACTTGCATTTTATACTGCATGTTTCAATAACACAGCAAGATTCACTGTATCTCAGCCTGTACATTTATGCAAAGCTACAATTTCCGCGACAAACACTCAAATCCTGACTTCATGGACTTTTGTGTGTTTGCATATCATTTGCAAAAGGGTTTACATTAGCACTCCAGTTTCAAACAGCTGAGAAGCCCACTCCAACAGTCAATGGAGCATCCTTTCAGAAAACATTAGGGCTGTGCTGGCACCAAAGTAATATGTTACAAAAGTAAGATATCAATTTAGATTGGAGAGTGCTCAATCTCTCTGCCAAACATCATCTCGGTTTGTCCATTCTTCGCAACCAAGTTACAACCAAGAACAACCCTGGTGAGTTGTTTTTTGTGTTTATGATTTCATCCTCCAACTTCATGGTAATTTAGTCAAGTTAGTCTTTCTGAGAATTTTAGTTTATATAATATCACATGTAGATTAAAACTCAAATTGGGATTATTACATGGCTTTGTTGAATACTTGATTCTGATTGGTCAATTACGGCGTTCTACAGTCTGTTATTTCTTTATAGCACACTGCTGCTATATTTAACAGACCGTTGCTATGGACACAGTTCTGATCTCAGGTTCTGGAGGACCATTTTTGTGTCAAATTATTGATTTCTTAAATAATAAGCAGGATAATGTACAGCTAGCGGCTCATTGTTGCGACCAGTTCGCCGTACATTATCCCTTACTTGGCTAATGACAATATACCAACATAGCTGACTGCATATTCTTACTTACTGTACCTTTTATCAGCTTTTCAGATTAACCAGCAACATGCTATCAAATCTGCATTTACAAAGTTGGTGTCACTGTTGTTCACTTACTGGTAACTATTCCAAGATTATTTTTTTTATAAGGGAAAGCTTTTTTAAAGGCAGCTAATTGTGTCAATATTGAAAGCATGCTAAAACAGCAGTCATACTCTAAAAGTAGTGATGTATACCCTTCAATTCAAATGCTATTGTTGTTTAAATGTAGTATGATTGCTTTCCAAAGATTTAAGATATCTGATTATGTTTGTTTTGTTAGTGACTGAGGGTATCGATTTGTCAAAAGGCCTATTCGACTCTGCCCGAAGATAGAAGATATTCTGAAAGTCTGCTTAATCTTTTTATAGGGCAGCTAGATGGCAAGATGGATGGGAATCACAGTCTTCTGGATGCTGTATCTGAACTGGTCCAGTGTGCAGATACCCAGCCTCCATTCATAATCAATATCGCTCTTAGTCTCCCTGCCAATATGTGTGTCATGTGGCTAATATTGGCAGGGCCAAGAGATAAAGCTGCAGAAATCTTTTCTCTTAACCAGGCCGTGTGTGAAGTTGCCATCTGTATGGAAAGTGTCTTATCGTTAATTGCAGTAAATACTCTAGGGTCCAATGTTGCGATTAATACCTTCCTCTACCATAGTATCAAATTTTTCTGGGGATTCATATTTTCAGGGCGCCCAGTGTTCATGAGTTGCATATGTTTGGATCGCTATTTGGCAGTCGTACATCCTGTAACGTTCCTGAAGTACAAGCCCTTGAGATACAGACTAGCTGGAACCATCATTTCTTGGCTGGTAGTGCTGCTGTGTTCTGTAACACTCATATGTTTACCATATCCAGCCACGTACTATTTGACTTTTAGCATGACCTTCACCGGGTTTCTGGTGATGTTCTTTTGTTGTGTTGAGACACTTCGCACACTTGTAAGACCTGGACCAGGAGAAGGGGACCAGGGGATCAATGGGATGAACAATGCAAAGCTGAAGGCTTTCAAAATCATTCTAATCATCATTGTATTTACAGCTGTTTCCTATCTACCCTATTTCATTGGAATCATTATGCTTGGTCACGCATCACAAGAGTACACTTCTAAACTGCTATGCATTTCTGCCTATTGTGCTGTGTTTAGTGGATTAATCTCACCTCTCCTCTACATTCATAGAGCTGGAAAGCTGCCACATTGTATTAAAGATATTGTATAAATATCAGCAACATGACGCTGATTAACTTTGATCATCACAATAGTTAGGCTACCTCTTAATTTGAAGCACGGACACATGAAGTATAATGTGTCAAAGTAATAGTTCAACAGTTTGGGAAATACACCAATTTGCTTTCTTTCCAAGAGTGAGATGAGAGAATCAATAACACTTCCATGTCTGTGAGTTACTGTAGGGGCTGGTGCCAGGAGGCAATTAGTCTATCTTAACATAAAGGTTACAAGCAAGGGGAAACAGTTAGCCTGGCTCTCTCAAAAGTTCAACACTACACCTACGAGCACATCCTAAAGCTCACATATTAACACACTGTATCTTAATTGTTTAATTCGTGCATAAACAGAAATTTAAAAACGACAATTTGTGGTTTTAGGGGAAGCTACTGTACAATCTTCACATCTCACTCTCGGAAAGAAAGTCAATACGTTTATATCCCAAAATGTTGAACTTTAGCTAAATAGACTAAAGTTGACAGTTTGTTTTTTTCTAATTGTTGTCTGCAGATTTGCTTAGCAAGTCTGATACATCCAAAGTCTTACAAAATACAGTCAAAGAGCAACTCAACACCATCTGAAAATCTCCAGTTAAACCACTGGAGGTCACTTCACCCTGCTGCAGTGATGTAGCAGTGTACTCGTGATGTCAGTACACTGTGACATCACTGTTGGGCGTGGTTACAGTTCCTGTTAATATGTAAGTTACTCTTTAATTTTGCTTGTTATTTGAAATCCATCAATTATTCAATTCAGTCAGTGAATTATTGACTTTTATTTGAGTTTATTACACGTTCCTTCTTACACTCAACAGATGTTAAAAATGGACATATTTATTTTTAAACAAAACAATGCAAATATCCACCAACAACTTGACAGAAAAGTGTGATTCAAATTCAGATTATGTCTATTGGTTTATTTTGACTATGGCCTGATCTGTCTGGTGACATAGTGTGGGAGATTGTTACTTTTGGTTTAGTTGAATAGTAATATAAATGTAGAACAATAGTGTTTGTGATTTTTTGGCTCATGGACTGTGTACTCTAAATACTGATGTACAGCTGCAGTATATCTCTGTTTCTTTTTTTATAAGCTTGCATATTAGGAAAAATAGTATTTTCTATTCTTATCTGCTCATTTTTTGCTCATTATTGTGTTATACAATTTTCAGAGTTGCTTGGATTTTTCTCACTCAAGGACAGAGTGGTGGCATCTGTGAGTTTTAGGACTTGGTGAATCATTTGTCTGTTTTGTTAACAGTTTGAGCAATGACTTCACAACTGGTCATTTGAATATGTAAATACCAGACCCCACATTCAAAACTCTGTCTATATCAATATCCTTTTGTAATTTAATAGAGGTGAAAAAAGAAAAACATGTAACTGCATGACTGACTTAAAAATGTAAAACATATTAATTCTAAGATTTTTGCTTTGACAAACTGGAGTCATAGCCTAATGTGTTGATAGTTTATAGATGAACTTTGTTACAATTATGATTCCATTCATTTGTTTTTCTCATCATTAAAGTGTGTGAATGTGATGTTTGTCATTTGTCTTGTTGCATGCTCTTGCAAAGATGTAACACTAGATTTATGGTATTAAATATATCAATTAGGCTTTAAAGGGGACAGGTCATTCACGTTTTCAGGTTCATACTTGTATTTGAGGTTTCTGTTTAATTGCTTTAATGTTGTAAAAACATTATTTTTCTCATACTGTTTGTCACTCCGTTTTAGCGCCTGTCTCTTTATGACCCCCTTGCGAAAAAACCCAGTCTGCTGTGATTGGCTTGCAAGAAAAAATATGGTGCACCTTTTGAAAAGGTAGTTCTCAAGCCGAGGGTGGAGACACTCAGATTGGGGGCCATATATTCGAATGAGCCTGCATGAGACATAGGAAGGGGAGCTAAATGTGAATGGCTTGTTGAACCACATGTTTTCTGATCTAGGCAGCCCACAAAAGAAATGACTGGGTTGTCTTATGTCACAGTTTGTGGGTTGGTAGACACTCCAGATACCAAAATGCATACGCATAAGCACTGAAAAATTAGTTTTTTTTACATGTCCCCTTTAAAGCCGCATATCTGTTAACATTGAGTCCTGGCCTTTTCTTTCTCTCTAACTCAGCTGAGTTCAGTTTCTGTGATGACTAAGACTGAGAGAGACTGTTCACTAGAGACCCTACACACACACACACACACACACACACACACACACAAACCACCACCACCACCACCGCCACAGCCACCTGCTTGTCATGAACGAAGCCTTTGTGATTGACACAACTATCTCATCTGCCTTCCCCTCACGCCCAGTAAACACCGCGGCCAAAAAGCAGTGACCTACTCTGTTTGATGAGAGCGGATCATAAACTTGATTTTAAAGTGTTCCCAGAGACGGCATTTTAAATGTGAGTTGGAGTTGGAAATCACCTCAATTAAATTTGTTCCCAGCGGCAAATTACAACCGGCGTCACTGACTCACAGCTCTCCTTCAAAACATGAGAAATGACTTATCCTTCACCGTCTTTATCATCTTTTTTCTATTTTCAACTTTTCTCTTGTCCTTCCTCGAAAGCTCTCCAGTTTTGTGCTCGGTTAGGAGGCGTGATTTACACTCACAAATGACAAGTCATTTCAAGGATAAATTGCAATCATACCAGTGAGCTAAATGTCACATCATGCATCAGCGGAGTGTTTTTAGAAAATTCACTGTTTCAAAAAGCATTGCCTCCCCTCAGTGACGAGTTATTTGAACCAGTTTTAACCAATTTAAACAACAACAAAAAATGATATTATTTATAGAGCAACCAGTTTAATCGAATCATTTTCACCGATTCCCAGATTGATAAATAGCTTGAGTAACTTCTGTCTGCACTCTCTCATCACCACAACATGTGTGTAAGCAAAACACTTAACTTTCTATTAATTAAAAGAAAAGAGAGAAAAAAAATTGTTAATCTATCTATCATGTTTTGAAGCTAGTAGCAGTAATTCAAATCGCACTGTTACGGTATAGCTCTCTTATTAGAGCCACTTGTATTAACGTAGGCTAAGTATTGGGTGTATTGAATTGCAAAGCAGCCACTTGTTTTTGGTGTTGTGCTGCTTGCGTTGTTTTGTTGCTTTATTTTTGGAAGGAAAGTAAAGGCTTTAAGTGCAGCTGCAGGCTAGCCTGTTGGCAGCTGTATGCTAATGGATTGCCTTGTTTGTGGCTTTGAAATCAAAGCAAGTCTTCTTCTGGTCAGTGCTGGCCTTCAGGCTGCCAGTTTTAGTATGAGCAATGAATAAAACCAATTTTGTTATTGGCAAAAAAAAATAGGTAACACTCGTGTGTGAAGTTGGCTACACGCTAAAAGTTTTTACTTTCATAGTAGCAGCAGGTCTGGCCATGAAAAACTTCATCTGTGACTTTATCATGCAAAAACAAGAGATCTGGGGACAGAATCAAACACAGAAATAAAGGCAAAATCCCACGACTGGTACCGCAGATGAAGTGATCATTGCAGCATTTTGCTCTAATCACTTCAGATCTGTCACTCTTTCTTTGCACCTCACACTCCCTCCACTACCCTTCCCCCTGCCCTGATTCTTTACCTTGCATTTTCTCCCTGAGTATCTCTTTGAATCCTTTTCAGTCCCTCTTCAGTTTTCTTTTCTTTTTCTTTCTTCTGTATCAATTCCCCTTCTATCTCCCTCTGTCTCTCTCTCTCTATCTTTCATGCCTCCCTCCCTTCTTCTCCATGTAGGCTGTGTGATATGTAAATGCGCAGACAGCTGCTCTCGTTCTCCGAGTTTTGATTCAGCAGTCGCCGTAATTAACGGCTCTGCGAACTGTGACTCATCCCAAACTAGGTGAGAGCAGCTCTGTGAGCCCGTAAGCACACTCTTTTCTCTCTCTCTGTGGTCTCCTCTCTGTCTCTCAAACACCCGTACACACAAATTGTAGGGTATTTACCGAGACATTTACTGAGACACTCGCACACCTATCCCCAAAACTAACCCTAAAACACTTGGCGTCATCTCCCAGCAGCGGCTGACTGGTGCATTGTTTGCCCTCTCCTGTCTTGGGTCTTCCTTCCTCATTCCATCCCGTCATCGTCCCCCTCCTCTCTTCTCTCTTTTCGACTGCACCCTGCAGTAACTTCTCTGCTCCCTCGCCCTCTCTTCCTCCCCGAGCCTACTTATCTCTTTAATGGGGATATCAATTAACATGGGAAACTGGGACCTCAAGGCCCTTAGAGAATTAATGCATAACATCTTAAGCCACAGAGACAGAGCTCCAGCATTGCTCATCTGCTCTCTCTCTTGTACTTTCTTCTTTTTCCTTCCTATTTTTCTTCTACAGTAGTTTGCTTCTGCAGAGAAGGAATGATTCATTTTCTCTGAGACCTCTTCCTGGGTTTGAGCCGCTTGCTGTTTATACAGTAGCAGGAAGTTTTATGTTACGTTTTTATAATTTGGCAGGGGCTGGTGAGCAGCGTCTGCACACCAGTCCCGATATGTTGCGAACATATACTCTGTTTTGACAACATGGCAGGTGTGGAGATTTGACTATGGTAATGGCCCAGGTGCCTGTGGTGGGTATAAAAATAAAACATGAAGCAGGCAAAATTACCTCTAGGCTTCAAATCTAAAATGACCCAAAGGGCAATTTAAAGAAAACTAATACAGACCACATCATAAATGTGTAATCAGCAGCATTACAGTCATCATAGTATTCTTCCTAGTAACAAAGTACCTAATAATAGGTTCAATTATCAGTAATTAAAGGGTACCCATTATGCTAATTTTCAGGTGCATACTTGTATTTTAGGTTTCGACTAGAACATGTTTGCATGCTTTAAAGTAAAAAAAAAAACGCTTTAATTTTCTCATACCGGCTGTGCTGCAGCACCTCTTTTCACCCTCTGTCTGAAACGCTCTGTTTGAGCTCCTGCGCCCTACTCCCGAAAAAGCCCAGCCTGTTCTGATTGGTCAGCTGGCCCAATCTGTTGTGATTGGTCAACCGAACCAAACTCTTCGGACTCAGCTCCAGCTAAACTTTAACCAGCTTTGTTTGAGGGCGTGCCACACTGGCCGCTAGGCAGGTATTATGCAAATGTGTTACTTGGTGACATCATCACGTTACAGAAGTAAATGCAGGACTTCAAGCAGGGTGTTTCAGGCAGTTCAGGAGCAGTGTTTCTGTGGAGGAGAGTAACTCCTTTTGACGTGAGCTTTGTGACTTTGCAGACCTTTTACATGCACAAAATAAACTATATAACACATTAAAGCACAAAAGCATAATAGGTCCTCTTTAAATTACAGTTACTGCTGAAAATAATTAGTAGTGTTTAGAACATTTTTTTCTTTGGGTGTGTGTATATAGGAAAGAAAAAATGTAAATGCAAAGTGGCAGAAGAGGCTAGATGCTTTATTTTTGATTTGATGCCACATAAAGATACGTAGATCACCATTGCAAGTGCAAATTGAGTTCAGGTCAGAATCTCCTGTCCACAGCAGCAAGCTCAACAAATATGCAATCTGTCAAAGCACTCGATTAGTAGTCACCGAAATCACGGAAAAAACAACTTCATCCTGTTACTGATAACGACATTTGCCTGAACCACCAAACAGGTTTTTCAACCATGTGCACAGGAAGTAACACGGAGAGAGATGGAGAGGCTTGCAGCAAGCTCAGTCCTTTCACCAAACAGACCGTTGATATCGGATGATTTTGTAAAACCTGTTCAATGCAACATTTTTGAATAATTATTGCCAGCATACATTAATTGACTATTCCTACAAAGACATGGCAACCAAATTAGGGTTATGATCAATGTTTGGCCACTAAATTGTTGTTGGTCTGAGACTGGTCGTGGAAGCCGGCCAACAAACTTCAACACAAAACATCCGTCCTTCACACCTCTAACCATAAACGTCACACTGCCTATTGCATTGGCACAGGGTGCTGGTATTGGATATAAATCCTGTTCTGCAGAATCATCCAATATGAACATCACTCCAGCAGGGAAACTGGGTAGTGTAGGAAATGCATTGTATGTCTACAGCAGGTCACACAAATGACAGGCAAACGTAGAAAGTACTGAGCAATGTGATTACCTTCTTTAGGAATTGTATTCATGTGAAAGAGAAGAAATGAGTGATGAATAATTTTTCCCCATAGTAACTTTCCCCAACTGTGGCAATCAGTAACATTTCACTGGCTCTTTGCACAAAATAATTAATATATCAGCAGGGGTTTTGCAAGTACAGCTGCTCAAAGTCATTCACTCCTCTGTTAAATCAGTGGCTGCTTTATTTAAACTTCAAGCGTTCTGGCGGGCTTGATGTGTGTGTACTGTTTGCTGGAAAAGAAACAGCAAGGCACCAGGCACCCCTATCCACAACCAAACTTAACAGTCAGAGCAACTCCACATGTGCTTTGCGATGGGCCTCGTTTTCACAGCAGACATTCTGACTTATCGTAGAGAAGCACAGGTGGAACCAATAACATTAACAATGACTGTTCTGTTCAGGTGTCCCAGTAAGTCGTGACAGTCAGCCAGTACGCACAATACCTGGACCCTGAAACTGAAGCAGCTGAATGGAATTTAACCATCGTTAACTTTATTATGCACACCTGTGCTTCTTTTCTCACTAAATTGTCGTCCGTGAAAAAAGGCTTATTCGTTCGATTACTCCAAAATCCAAGTGCAGCTGAACTCAAGAGCCGCATTTTTAGAAGCAGAAGGAGCACTACACATCAAAACCCTTCAGTACTGAGGCAGACTTGGCATTACAATTGTTGGACAGGTAGGCAACCTATGATATAACATTAGCTAGATAGCTAACATACACTAACTATATTCCGTACACTAACGATGTTTCGTACAGATGACTTTTTCTCTGCAATAGCTGAATACAGTAAATGCTTCCAGGTCGTGAATAAAATGTATGTGCGTCATCTTCAGTTCCCCCTCTTTCATTCCCGACCAAGCAAGAGACGACTAGAGCAGCATAAATGTACATTTTAACTTAATTTATGCTTCTCACAGTACTGTAGTCTGTATGAAATGATTATTATGTTATCACAAGTTGTTAAATACATTACCTTTTGTTGAATACATGCTTTTAAATGGGCATTTTTAACATCAATGGCGCGCACTGACTGGTTGCGCCACTCAGATTGCATCAACAAAGTCTGTCAACACAGACACTGTTTGCACGTAATCCCGTGCACAATGATGATTTTACAGTAATGTTAATTAATAATGGGTCAATAAAGTTAGCGTTTCTTACATCAATTGAATATTTTAATATTTAAAATGTTCATTAATTGCTGTAAAAATCATGTTATGCGCTCTGTACCGAACAACGTTGGTCACCTGTACGGAACACTGTTGAGCTTTATGATCTTCCGTACACAGGCGGAGGCAATACTTTTCCATACTTTTCTCAAAACCTATTGGTCCAAAAGACATCAGTCAAAGTGTATACCGTCTATTGGATATTCATGCTTGCAAGAAATACCGGTCATTATCCTCTACTAATATTTCTGTACAGCCACATTACACAGATTGCTCCTTTAATAATGGTGATTCAGTGTCAGTAGAAGCATGAGTAGTAGACACTGGGGTGAACAAAAGTGTTATATAACTAACACAGGAAAAGCTGAGAGGCCACAATCTTCAAGATGAGTCAGTGTGTTTAGTTACTACTGCCTCCCCTTCCTCAATTGAAAATACCATAAATATTTTCTTAAGCCTCCGATATCCAACAGGGTGACTTGACCTCATGGTGTGAGGTTACATTAGGGTTCTATTTTCTGCTGTGTCGTAGCCTAAGGTCCCAAAGGTCAACAGTAAAATGGTTAAATCAATGACTAAACGGAGACACAGTTGTGGAGGTGATGACCTGTAGTGGCAGGAGAGGATATAGGGTAATATTAATGGCATTATTGATAGTCCCAGTCATCTTGAAAGAAAAACACTTAAATCTCCCACCCCCAACCCCCATGTCACCCTCTCGCACACAGACGAGCACCACTGTAAGGTTTTTGGTGTAAAAGGTCAAAGTATCCTCATACGACTGTTTGTATTATATCTTTAAAAAAGTCATTCCTCATCTTTCGTGGTTTTTCCCTATATGAACGTCCACCAACACGTGACGCACGAGTCCATATCTGCTCTAGTTTTTTCAAAATAAACTCCCATCCTCAGAGGAAACAATTTAGTTAGGTTTAGGCAACAAAACTACTTAGTTAGGTTTAGGAAAAGATTACAGTTTGGGTTAAAATAACTACAGAAGTGCCGTAACTTAAGTGAATAAATCAATGTTGACCTCTGGTTTCACACGGGGCACAACCAGCGGTCTCCTGAATGAAAGTCCGCTCTTTTTTCCTCCCAACATGGCGTTTGTCACTCTTTATACCTCCTGGTACACAATTACGTGGATTGCATACAAAAGGATTTTGTGTGATATATACGAATCACAGTGCATTACTGTATAGCTACAAACGGTGTATGAGAACAGCCTGAAGAGGCTCATAGTTTATTTTGCTTTCTCAATCATTCAAACTTAAAAAAAAAATGAGTCTGAAAAAATGATTAATGCTGGAAAATGAATTTATGTTCAGTCGATCTTCATGTAACCGTCTCCTATCAATATAAGCACTTTGAAACCCAGCACACACAGCTAAAACTTTCTGCTTTGACCCGTCCAACCACTGACGCGGTCAAAGGGTGAGTTAAACCGCCGCCTCTGAGATAAAATTCAAAACTAATCAGAGCTGATCCCATTCATATCCATTATGCTCTGAACCGGATCGATAGTGACAAGGTCTGCAGCTCATCGCTCTGGGGCTGTCAGCAGGGGTAGCCCTAATCTATAGGAAAACGGTTGGCCACCAGCGCAGGCTGGAGGAGGCACGTAGAAATGAAACATGGATGTTTATCTAGCTGGATGAGATTTATTTAGATATGTGTGTGATTAAGTGTTTGATGTTACTCTTTGAACACAATGTGAGCCAGGGTTTTATCAGAGGGGGGGCTGTGTGTGTGTGTGTGTTTGTTTGTTTGTGTGTGTGAGAATGTGCATATGTGTTGTCTTTTTTTTCCCCCTTTATGGCGTTCGCAACGCTTTTTTTTTTCTTATTTAAACCATGTTGCTTTGGTACCCCCTGAGCTTTCAAACCCCTGGGTGGTCGATATGGCCTAGTTTTTGAATTTCCTGCTGCACACGGAGAGGCACACACAAACAACTGGCACACATACAATGCACCGTCAGCCCCACTCCCCACAACAGCGCACACACGGCAACACAGACCTTGTAAGCAAATCGACAGAACATGTATGAAGGTGCTTTGTTCTTTTCAATTTTCACGTCTTCAGAAGCAGAAAAGCATCTGAGGAGGGAATGGAGGAAGAAGGAATGGAGGAGGTGAGAGAGGAGGAAGGGAAGGAAATGAAGAGGAGGAGGAGGGGGGGAAAAGAAGGAGGAAGAAGAGGGGAAGACAGAGTATAATAATGTGTCACAGTATATGGAGCCGAGCCAAGACACACGCTGTGAATAATCTGTGGTGGTTTTTTGCTGAGCCGGTTGTTGTAGCATTAAAAATATAATGCCAAATATGTCCCAGTGTCTGGCTTGCCTTAATGATGACAGCCCAAGGGATGGATAATTAAGACAAAAGGAAGAGGAGTTTGCCTCTATATAGTTTTAATAGTTTTCTAATGGGTCTTATTCAGTGTTATTATACTGTAGGACGGTGATACTTTGACCAATGCAGGACTAGTCTACACTGAGGTGGTGTTACAATACAAGGTGTCCTGAACTGCATATAATGTGCGTAATTCAACATGCCATTTCATACTATAAGGGAAAACTCCACTTTGGGAGAATCTTTTTTGTAAAAATGGACAATCTCCAAGGCCTGCAGCTGTTTTACACAAACCGTAAAGCACAGGAGCACTGCATGCCTAGCCGAGCCGAGCCTGCATAAGAAACACGGACAAAGAACTTCCTCTTATTATTTGGGTGAATCATGAAAGTGAATACAGATGGACAGATGGATACAGATACAACAGCAGGTGCATAGCAATAAGATGCATCACCTTGAAATCCAGGTTTAGACCTAAATCTACTGAAGTGTCGAGTCCCAGAGTGTCTTAAATAAACCGCTCTGAAGCCAACGTAGCTTTCACAGGGAAAAGTGCGAAACTTTAAATCCAGAAAGTATACGGCTTTATAATATTCACTTCTCACCTTCCCTCATGACTTCCTTTGTCTGCCCTTTGCAAGGAGACATGCAAACGACCCGATTGATTAACCAATTATGTAACTGACCGATTGACTCATTGATTTAGGGAAGTATCTTTTCCCACTGTCGTTGCTTTTAGTGAACAGTTTCATACGGTTAACATCTGATCACACCAACACGCAGAGAGCTGTATACCATACAGTGCAAGCACGGATCAATATTCCAACATATCGCAAAAGCCACTCCGATATACATACGGATGCACGGAGATACACGAGTACAAAGCTGACATACACATTTCATCCCACATGCTCTGTAAATAGAGAGCAGGATGTTGCAGACATTTGGGTGCATGAACAAACAAGAGATGCTCCTAGAAAGAGAGATGAGAGAGCTGGGAAGGAGGGACAGATGAGAGAGAGAGAGAGAGGAAAGGAGAGCTAGGGGTAGGTGGACAGATGAAGTGGTGACTCAGGAATGAGATATGAAAAGAAAAGATTCAGCACTTGGAATTATTCTTCCTCCTCCTCCTCCTTTCTCCTCTCTCATTCTCTCGGCGGACAGCGAAGGTAGCATGAGACAGACACGGATCTCACCCTGACCTTTGCCCCTTTTCCTATTTGCTGCCATCCATCCTCCCTCCTCTTTCTCCTATCATGTCTCTTTCCTCTCATTTCTTCTTTTTTTCCCTCTTTTTGTGCAGGAGAGTGTCCAGAAGTCTGCCACTCTTACTTTGTGAGTAGCAGCAGTCACCAAGATTGTAGTTAATGAAAGAGAGGATATTCAGGAGACGGGACACAAGCCTTCTGCCTGCAGAATTTTTTATATGAAAGTATAAAAGAAAACAACTGATAATAATACTAGTGGAATAAAATACTACTGTGGTTGGCACTGTTGCCTCACATCAAAATCAAATATTACACCTACACATTTTTTTGTAGCGTTTAACTCCTGCTATCATTGTGAAGTACAGAAAGTTTAACCTGTGTGATTAGGATGAGGGGGTCAGAATTAAATGCATTTCATATTTCACGGTCCATGTTGTCACGTTTGAATTGAACTTTTCCTGAAAATGTCAGACATCCTAATATGTTTAACCAACACGTTCTCAACCCAACCGCTTTGTCACGCCCCTTTGCGTCACTTTAGGTTTAGGCAACAAAACCACTTAGGTTTACAAAAAACAACATGGTTGGGTTTAAAACTAGTACGTTTGTACAGTGAAAATGAAACTGAACGTTGTGAACATGGGACACGAACGAACAGCTGATTGTAACTTGAAAGTGAAACTTAGTGCACAGGACATGAACAGCGGTCGCCTGGAGGAAAGCATTGTGTTTGTGGACCCATCCACCTCCCGTCCCACCCATCCTTAATGTGCTGCTCTTTAAACAATGTCACCACACACTGAGCGCACTTTCTCTGTATATTTACTGTTGTCGTGGATGGGTTTACATTGTAGTTAATGGAAAGCCTGGTGCGTGTCATACTGACGCTAAAGGGTGCCTTGCCAGTATCGAATGCAGACAGCCGTGACAAAGTGTCAGTATTTGATGCCCCGCGAGTGAGAACAGGCTTGTTTAACATGACCTATGGATGTAGACTGAAGTAAGTTCTCCAGTTGTTAAAGTTTTGGTATCATTTTATGCGTAATTTCTTAAATGTATATACTGATATTTGACATATGGATATAGTAACATGTTTGTTTTCTTGCTTTCCTTCATATTTTATCAGTCTTTCTTTCTTGTCTCTATAATGTACACGCAGGGTTTCCTCCAGGGAAATTGTGTAGCCAAGATGGTAAGCCACCCAGATGTTGCCACATCTTGTCACATAATTCATTAATTAGTAGATTATTGGCCTAAACAATAGCCACGCCCATCAAATATATGGCATTTGCTGTGTGAAACCGCACCCCTAAGGCTTTACTTCATAATAGTTTCTTAAAGGAACAGTGTGTAACATTTAGGGGGATCCATTGGCAGAAATGGAATCTAATATTGTGTTTTGTTAAGTGTGCAATCACCTGAAAATAAGAATCGTTGTGTTTTTGTTTCCTTAGAATTAGCCGTCTATATCTACATATAGGGAGCAGGTCCTCTCTTCACGGAGCCGGACGCCATATTTCTACATTAGCCCAGAACGGACAGGCAAACACTGGCTATAGATAGCTCCATTTGTGTTTTCATGTCGGCAACCGTAGTTCTCCTACACGCTTGGCACACAGGAGAAGTTTCAGTCGGTTGCAATCTGCAACCTCACCGCTCCAGATTCTTACACACTGCACCTTTAATTTCTAATGTGTAAAGGAGTGTTTAAGACAAAGTGGCCCAGTAACCTGACCTGCTTTAAAAAACAAACCCAGCCATGCGCATTAGTGTACAGAAGTATTCATTCATTCATTCATCCATTTGTCGCAGCACATGCATCGAAATATATAGGGACGGAATCTTGCATTAGTGGTTTTCACCAAATTAATGTGTGGATGATAAACACTGCAAGTGCTTCAAGTCTCTTGAGCTTCCTTCCACCACCTGAGGTACTGTATGCCTGGCTGTGAGCCAGACAGTCCCGGGTCATCTCTTGAAAGCATCTTTGAGGAGGAAGAGCATAAATGCAGTTTGAAGTTATCACCCTCTCTCTCTCTCTCTCTCTCTCTCTCTCTCTCTCTCGTTCTCTCTCTCTCTCTATCTCTCTCTCTCTCTCTTTCTCTCTCGCTCTCCCTCCTTCTTTCTCACATTTTTTTCAAATTATCTTTGTTGATGATGTAAGTAAGTAGCAGACAATATTTTGCCAGACAGGTTGTACAATAATCGTATAATCTTTGTTGTGTGTGTGTGTGTGTGTGTGTGTGTGTGGGTGTGGGTGGGGGTGTGG
>CAKALG010002363.1:0-21511 GCA_916700815.1 Helicolenus hilgendorfi | reverse complement strand
GAGCCTGCATGTGATGGGCAGCCTGAGGAGGCATTGGGCCTGAGACATGGGGACCTGCCTGTTGGTGCTGAAGTTGATGTTGCTGCTGAACGGGCATACCAGGCATCATTGGATCCATGACATCTGTGGAAGAAGAGGACGCAGTTTTTCTATTATTGCACTGTCCAAGACATAAGATATTCAAAATGACAACATTTATCATTTGACGTACAAGAAATAAAGACCTGAACCTGTCTGTGAAGATGGTCTCTGAACACGAGGATGCATCTGTCCACTGCCGCCTGGTACCATAGCCTGACCTGCCATAACAGGCCCAGGGGGAACCATCGCTGGATTAGCCATCCTTACCCCTCCTTATGGAAATATGTACATAATAAATAATTTGTGGAAACAGGCAAATAACTTTTATCAAGTGAGAAAACAGTGAATAAGAAAATAAAAGATTAATAATCACTAACTAATGAATGGCTATGACACACTAAGGAAAATAAAAAACAACTAACCATACATTCAACTAGTTTTTACAGCTTTTTATTTCATTTCTTTATGGATTCATGTGTGTTAGAAATATAAGAATGTTTACATATTACCTACTGTACCAATAGCCAAAACAAATACTATTACTCATACCACTAAAAGAACTACTATCCAATATGCAAGTACAGTTTCAGTGTAGTTGGTATATAGAGACCATGTGTAATTAATTCAATAAAATAATACCTGGACCAGGCTGACCTGGAAAGCCAACATCCATTCTCATCTGGCCAGGTGCTCCAATTGGTCCATTCACCCGGACTTCTTGTCCTCTATTTGGTCCCACAGCCACATTGATGGCCCCTTCCCCTGAACAACAATAGAGGGAACATGTATCACTAACATTTACTAGGGTCTAGCTTGTATGCTTTAATGTTATTTTGCCACAGATGGGAAAAAAAACATAGTCTCTTTCATCATGTTGTTGAATGACATGGAGTTTGAAGGCCGTACCGTTACCTTCTATCTGCACAGAGAGAATCCCCAAGTCTCTGAGCTGCTGCTGGTTGTTCTGGGCCAACAGTCGGAGTCGCTCAGCAGCATCCCGAGGAATGTTGAAGGTAACGCGCACACTGTTCCACGGCTCCACATGCTGTGGCTGTAGCCTCTCAGAGCCTAAAAGAGGGACGATGAATGGATACAAGTTGCAATTACAGTGTATACAAGATGGAAAAAGAGAAGACAAGGAAAGGATGGACAATAACACTCAGAAATCAGGGCATGTTTCAAATGTACGTTTTGCAATGCTTGTAAAACGTGTGCACCCTCTTGGACTTGTTTTACAATAAAGAAACAAAGAGCTTCAATGTCAAAGTGTAAACAAATCTCTGTGGATTTATCTGAATTAGGTACAAATATGAAACACAAAACCAATAGAAGTATTCACCCCATTATCTATGACATGCCTAAATATTCACACTTTGACATTACAATGTCATCTTTCATTGATCAGTGTCAAAAAGCCTAATTACATCCAAGAAGATAAGTGTTTTTTTGATCACTGTAATCTACTTGGCAGAGAGAACTGAAGTCTCTCTTCAGACGAATCTGTACCAGGGATACACCGATACCGGGATACACTGATACCGGATCGGATATCAGGCCAATACTGACTCAAACAGCTGGATTGGATATCGGTGACAATGGGGCCGATTTATTACTTTCAGTTCTATATTGATATACATTATATACTGGAATCTGAATTTTAAGTTATGACCAATTTGTTGCTGCATTAAAAAGGTTTACAGTACAATTGTAATTCCTGTTAATTTCTAAGATTTTTTTTTTACCAAGTTGCTGGTGTATGATTTATTATTTTAATAATAAATAACAATTCAATGAAGCTATCTATGTATTTATTTGTTACATTTTGTTTTACAAAGTTAGATGCTGATGTTTCTTTACGCATAAAAGAAGGACCTGACTGGGGTCATTCTTCCACACATTGAGGCACACAGCTTATTAATTAAACACTGGTATCGTGATCGATACTTGGTATCGGGACTGAAAAAGTTGAATCGGTGCATCCCCAAGCTGTACAATAGCCATCAGTAATGTTCAGCTCCCATTTGTTTATAGAAACAGTTAATGTTAATGTGCTGCTTTTTTCCAACATAAATAAGAGTAAAACAACATTAAACTAACCCATATCAAGCATGTTTGGTATCCCACTGAGGACTGAATCAAGTTTTTGATTGAAGTCCTCATCCTCCATATTCCCTTGAAAGGCAACAAAAACTGTGAAATCTTCTCCCTCCCCGCTGTTTTCTTCTGTGCCATCTTGCTCGTTGGCTATCTCCTCTTCTGTTACCGTGTCTCCATGGCAACTGTCAGCATCCTCCCCTGCATCCTCCCCAACACCAGAGTCCCTGTCGGAGTCATTATCAGCTTCCAGGTACTCTGTCCTCTGGGACAGCGGAGGTGGGGTATGTTGATGCGCCATCCTCCCCTCTTGCTATAGGAGTGGCGTTTGAACCGTTTTATGCTGAAATTGCACATGAGAGAGAGAGAGACACACAGATCACCAATTCATCCCCATGAAAACAATAGTGGCACAGTCAAGCAAACGACAGAAATGACAGCGTAAAGTGGATAAACTGCCTCATACAGTAGATCAGACGCAGGATAAATAGGTAGTTTTCAAGGTACCCGTTGTACACTGCAAGCTCCAGGTCAAACAAAACACCTGTATTACACCATATATATAACACCTCCCAGCTCACTCTCTGTTCAGGTGGAGGGAATCAGGACACAACCTGAGGCACCACAGGCCAGAGAGCATCTCCACTCACAGAGCACCTCTGGTTTCACAACAGCTTCTTCCTAGCTTCAATAAGACTGGTGGCAGAGGACATTAAAGAGGGACACAAATACCCCACACCTCACCTCCATACCATTATTGCCACACAGTACACCTGAACTGCATGGACTGTAATGCTGTGCAATATACTACCTTCCACTGTGTAATTGTCTGAAATATATTAATTATTTAAAAAAAAAAAAATTTTTATGAGAGCAACAAGTTCTTTTAACATGGTCATGGGGCATATATATACTTTATATTTGTATTCTGGGGGTATCGTTCCTATGCAGAGGGTAGTTTAGTTTATTAATTGACTACACTGAAGGCGTTTTATATTTTAATAATTTATTGATTTATTGTGTTGAGTTGAATGTGCTACTTATTTTGTACTGTAATAACCTTGTGCCTTTTCTACCTGTTTTCTTTTCTTAAAAGGTCCCATATTATAAAAAAGTGAGATTTTTATGTCTTTTCCATTATAAAGCACGCTTAAGTCCTGTATAAATACTGTGAAAGTATTGAATCACTCAATCAACAGGGAAATACACACAGCCCGTATTCAGAAACTCTGCATTTGAAACAAGCTGTCAGGATTTCTGCCCATTCGTGATGTCACGAATATACAATATTTAGACCCTTGACACAGTTTTAAAAGTAAACGTTCTAAATGTGTCCCAGTTTATTTCCTGGTTGCAGTGTATGTGAACGTCATCAGCTGACAGGAAGTACACATGGACCCAAGCTGTTGTCTAGCAACGCAATTCTGTTGCAATTCTGTTGCAATTCTGTCAAAATGCGCTAAAACGGAGCGTTTCAGACAGAGGGTAAATACAGGCATATTCAGGGAGACAGTATGAGGAAAATAAAGGATTTTTTGAACATTACAGTAGGTAAATATATTCTAGTAGAAACACAAAATACAAATATGAACCTGAAAATGAGCATGATATGGGACCTTTAAAGCTGACTCGGTGTAAACTGCTCAGAATTCCAATGTACTTAGGTGCAAATGGCAAATAAAACTCTTGAATCTTGAATCGTGTATTCTTTCATTTTCTAAATACACAATCAAGTAAATAGATGACGTTATCACAGTAACGTTAGTGACATCACTGTGAACCGGTGATGCTAGACTTATAACAGCAGACATGTCAAAAGATTACAAAACAGGACTGTAGGTGGTTGAGATATATCTAAACTGCTGTATGATTCTCATTGATGTCAAACAACATTACAGTGTACAGATCCTCCTCCACCATGATAACCTGTGTGCAGCAGCTTGGTTGTCATGATAGTCGGCCCAGTATAGCAGCACTGAGCCTGAGACGCAGACGTTAAGCTAACTAACATTAACGACATCTAAATCGACAAGAGAGACCACAAATATCACCGTATCCCATGTAGTTGTGTATGAACATCATGTGCAGTTCAAACTAACACGTTTATAGCAGTCACCGTGTTATGAACGAGAATAAAAGATGAATGTCAAAGCGGCTCCAGCTGGCCTCTCCAGTTAGCAACCGTTGCTAAGCTAGTTGGCTAAGCTAACTGCAGTTAATTCATCATGAATGCACTGAAACTTATTAGCTTCCTAATTCGTTTTAGCTTTAACTTGCTACTTATAGTCCACAGTAAATTCCGCATGAATAAAAAGAAAAGTCTTACCACATAAATTCATCTGAATATAAGTTCGACCAGTCGACATCTGATAGCTAGATTAGCTAACAAAACATGAACCACCAGCAAGTCATAAGCGTCAAGCTAGATAGCGGAAGGAGAATACTGTTTCCGGTATGACTTGCCAAAATAAAATCCCCAAATGAGGAAGACACCATGTCCCTCTGAGCAAAACAAAATACTGAAGTAAGAAAACAAGAATTAATATTAAGTAGTTAAAAAGCAAATCCAGTTAGGTTTCTTTCAAACGCTTTTTTAAATTTCCATTTATATTCAACATGCTCATTCCTCTTACCATATTCCTGTAAGCAGCAAAGCAAAGACTTGACTTTCAGTTTTCTAAATTTAATTGAAAGTTTACAGTATGGTTCTTGGAGCCATGGATCCAACTAAAATACACAGTTGATTATAACTATAATTTATTATAATCATTGTCTTTTGTATTGTTTTAGATTGTCTACTTACTTTTACTACCCTTTATGACAGTTTGCACATACCACACTGGTCACTAACCTCATTGCTGTCTTTATACAGTACCCTGTATTTATAGACTGTCTTTTAATGCATTGTGTATGTGATGGGGAGTTGCAAACTCAATTTCATTGTACCTGTACAATGACAATAAAGGGAATCAAATCTAATCTAATCTAAACTGATGCAATGCCTCTATAAATGTATGCAGCAAAATCTTGATTAATGTACACATTCATCGGACGTGTTCATTAACAGATAATAAAGAGACTATGTGAAATTTGTAAAATACATCTGCTCAATTTTAAAAGTCCAGCCATCCAAAAAACCCTCAGCCTAGTACCTGGAAAGAGCAAGCTCAGTTAAGTACTCTAGAGTAGGTCAGACACACCAAATGTTCGTGAGGGGAGGAACAAAAAGGCAGATATTTTTCAATGTTAGGATGTGTGCAAACATTTTATTTCTTGTGTTTGGACAGTGCTGATTTTTATTAAAATCAGATACAAACGCACGTGGAATCAAACATCAGGTGTTGTGCAAATGCGTACCTTAAGGCATGGTACTCTACAGTACAGGAAACAAGCATCAACAGTCGTATTGCACTAGTGCCCAAAAACAGAGATCCATCCTGGAATTAAACTGAACTGCTTCTAAAATGCAATGCTTTACAAAAGCTGTCACTTCAAATATATTACCTAAAATAATTACACAAGAACACAAAAAATAAACATAACAGCCTTTTCTAAAATGAGCCGATTGAATGCATTGTGTTACAACAGTAGAAATAATGTATACAGCCCAACAAATGTTCATATAAAAATAGACAGATTACATTCAATCAGTCTGTAGAGAATCAGATTATTCCCATTCTAAAAACAAGCATCTCTGCTCTAAATAAAAAAAAAAAGTAAAGCGACAGGCTTAAATGAGAACAAAATCATGCAACTAAAATGTCTTAAATTACATATTTAAATACACTTACTCTATCATTAGTAATATTTAACAAATCCTCTTGTTTAAGAAAATTAATGATTATTTCTGAATGACGTATTTTGTGTTAATGTGTTAGTCTGAACATGGCCCCAAGGAGCCACTGATTTTTTTGCAACAGTTAACACTCCAGCAGCTGCACCAAACAACATCTAATCACAGTTACACACCATATCAAGAGCAGGAGAGTGGATGGTTTAGCCTCTGTGTTCAGTTTAGGATAGTCTAGTTTAGGTGTGACAATGCAAGGCTTCATCACTGGTTTAAATATTATTAACTTCACCATCCCGTGTGATCTCAGGTGTTATTTCAAATGATGGTGAAATGCAGGGGAAGACAAGCAGAAAGGTGGAGGACCATGCACGAGTTGTAAATGGTGACTTGATGGTGTGACATCATTACTTTTTTTCATGTCTGCCCATTCGTGCAAAGAATCAATTTGTTCATCCATTTCATTCAGAGTGCAACACTCTTGAATGTCCCGCTCAGTACCTCACAGGCCAAAAACTAGCTGTCACTCAACGTTGTGAAACTAGCCATTATACTTTTCTATTTCCTTATTATTATGTAAGACGTACTAAGTAAATCTGCTTTAACCCTCTTGGGTGTATTGCTTTCTCAAAGTGGACCTGGAGTGCATCAGATCTGAATTTATGAACACGCCCTGCTCTGTGTAATATAGGCTGCAGACTCTGACTGATGCCGTTAAGTGAGAGACATTTTGAACACTATCTACACTGCAACTGAATGTTACTTGAGGCTGTGAGAGAGGGCATACCAACATCGGTATGTGAGATGGTGAAAATAAAATCTGTTGGAGGATCCATATCAGATTCCTACAAGGTCATCTCAGACAAAGCTGCATGTCTTTTTGTTGACTGTTCTTTTCCATTAACTTATGTTTAGTGTATTAGGTGATGATCAGCCTCCTTACTCACTAACCATCGATCATACAGTGTTGCTCTTACCCCTTCTTAATTATGTGCGAGTGTGGGGCAAGGTGGTGCACTAGGGCATATTGGACATAGTGAGGGCGGAGGCATCAGCACTACGGGGGTCTTTGACTCCTATGATGAGGTCATTGGTTCTCCGGGTGCCCTCCACCAATGAGAGAACACCTCTCCTCTCCACCTCGTGACCTTTGGCCTTCAGCAGCGTCACGTCTTCCTCCAGAAACTCAGCTGTAGAAGAGAAAGAGGAAGATGATCTGTGGTTAGCAGGAAGAATGGACAACGAAAAATAAATGTCGAACTGAATAAGATCGCGTTTAAGATAAATAACACTCGGAGTGAGTTCACACAGCCGGATTAGCAATTGCGGTGTATTTGGATTGTATGGCTATGAGGATTTTCAGCCTACAAAAATACATCATCCCTGGAGCTCTCTATAGATGGATCAGTGGGAAAAACTCACAGTCCACCAAGACGGTGTTGGGCTGCAGAAGTGGGTGGAGTCTTCCATATGCTAAGCTGTCACTCATATTTTTACGCGAAGACAGAACATTCATCAGCACCTGTGAAGTATCAGAAAACAGAATAATATATATATAGAAGATATATTGTATCTCCACACTGATAAAAATCTAACACTCAATCATGAATTTAATCAATTCTTCCAGGAATTAAATAACCTGTGTGATGCCACTGAGAGCTTTCTCTCCATTGGAAGATCCAACGGCTACATATGTGCCACATAACCCGATGGCAGGCCTCACTGCTGTGGGCATCAGGAAGGACATGGGCCTCTTCCCAGGCTGGAGACTATTACGCTACAGCAAAAGAAAAACAAAAATCATGAGGATTGAGAGCAGCTACAATAAATCTTTCAATAAATTAAACAAACAACAGAATGCACAATTACTGGGTTAGGTGATGAGCCCTGTTTTTTATTAGGCCAGGAGAAATCCAGGATCTGGCTGTTTAAGAGGATTCCTGAAGGAGTCACTATCCCGCTGCCGAATGGTTTGTTTAGAGAGCTAAAACAACCACAAGTAAAAAGAAAACTAGTCTTAGTTTACGTTTTCCAGTAATGTCAATCCACTCTTAACTGTCACTGGGATTTGTTTAAACAATGTGCAATAGCGGTTCAATTAAAGCACGATGTACCTCATGACTGACACGATGTGGTCGTCTGGGCCCATGACCATGACTTGGGCAGCTGTCGCACCCGTCTCCAAGGTGAATGATGGGGTGTAATGGCCGACAGGGAAGGCCTGAGAGTCGTTGATCATCTGGCGGAGTAGGGTAGCCTGTGATTTACTTGGAGATGGGAACAACAAAGGGCCGGTTCAATGAAAATGCCTCATTGAATTAGGATGGATGTATACATTATATGTTTATGGGGATGTCTACCTCAGCATCTTGGCAACAATCTCTGAGACAGAAGCGTCATACATGGGGTCTCCCAGCCCACTAGCAAGGGCAAGAGCTATCTTCACAGCCTGGGAGAGTAATGTAGAATTAACACTTAAGTCAGACGAATTACTGCACTTTGCACACGGTTTATGCTGTATGGCGGTGAAGAAGAATAGCTTACTACCTCTGCAATCCAGTGGTAGGTGCTGTTCCTGGGAACCTGGCTGGTAATGTTGTAGCCTTCCAGGATGTTGAGAGCAGTGATCAAGGCAACACCTGCATGTGGGGCCGGGGCCGTCATCACATGGTGTCCTTCAGAGACAACAACAGATCACAAGATCGAAAAATATGTTGATTTCTGTTGTGAAATGGACTAATTTCAGTGTCAAAATAAAACAGAACTTTTTCACGAGCAGACAGTTTGAGTCGTCATAACAGGAAAATCACAGGTGTTATAATAACATTAACGATTACAATTACACCTGTGCTTTTCCTGGTTTGCCAATTTAAAATGTCTGCCGTGAAAAGGGTCTACAGGATAAAGCAAAGAAAAACAGGAAATCGATAAGAATGAAACTGACAGTATACGCAATATATGTGATACAGAGCAGATGGGACAAATGGAACAATGTTAGGAATAAGGACATGTCCGTTATATATGCATTCGTAGGTCAACAGCAGCCCAGGCTTATATGGAAAAAAATAAAGTATTCAGATGTTAAGGTGTACATTGTTCCCACATTTCATCTCGTCAAATGTCTTTGGAAATTGCAGTGGGATTGCTGGCTGCTGAAAAGCTGACGCTGACTTGCGTTGTTTAATGAACAGCTGGGAGCTAAACTACATTGCTGGCTTAACTTTGTACGGCGCAGCTGAAGGAGTATGATGATAGCAGTAAGGGGATAAGGGGGCAGAATTTAGTGTAAGCAATGAATTGGTGTTGAAATGAGTTATAGTGTAAGCTTTTGAATGAGCGTGTACCGAGAAGAAGTTGAGGTGTCATTTACCCCTATAAGCACTGCTGTGTACTAGAAGGAGTTACTCCTGTCATTTTGAGGGTCATAGCGCCTATTTACTTAGTCTAAGTCTATTTACTTAGTTATCTTGTTTGAAAGACGACAAGATTTTCCACATTATGATGAAAAAATGATATATGAAGAGTGAAAAATGTAATGTAGGAGTAACTGTGAATCCCCACAGGAAGCGAGACGTAAGTGAGACGAGAGCGGCGCATTAGTGTTCTGTCATCCAATCCACACTGACTCCGTCTAAATGTCTCTGTCCGTCCGTCAGCAGCAGCTCCTGGGTGGAGCTGAGTGGACAGCAGCTGGCTAACCTGCCTTCACCAGGCTGACTGACAGCAGAACCAGAATGGTTTTCATGTCGGCTCCATGGGAAGAAATTAACAGTGTTTGTTGATTAATTTATTTTATTGGTTTTAAAAAACGCCTTAAGTGGGGATTCGCCGTAAGAGGTTTTTAAGAACAGCTTAGCCCTACTTGGCGTGTGATGTCTGCCTCTTTAACTAAAAATTCAGTCCATTAATTTGAACAGGGAAAACATTCCTGAAAAAAACCTGAAAGGGACAGTGTAGGATTTCAGGGGATCTACTAGCAGAAGTGGAATATAACATTCATAACTATGTTTTCATTAGTTTATAATCACCTGAAACTAAGAATCGTTGTGTTTTCGTTAGCTTAGAATGAGCCCTTCATATCTACATAGCGAACAAACATCTGCCATGTTTCTACGGAAGTTACCTGAAGGCTACCGTTCTCCGACATGCTCAGAAAGGGAGGAGTGAGCGAGGGATATTCGGTTGGTTGCAATCTGCAACCACACCACTAGATGCCACTTAATCCTACACACTGTCCCTTTAAATACCTTTTCACCACTGGTTCAGGTTAAGTGAGTTTTTTGTTGATAACAGTTCTGCTGTAAATAGAAACAAATATTTACCTTGAAAGGTTATCTCTGCTGGCTGCTGTAAGACTGTGCTGTAGTTTCCAAAGTCATCCTCTGTGAGCACTCCGTCTCTTGCTTGCACCTATTGAAAATGCAGAGGGAGTTAAAATTTTATGCTGATGAGTTATTTTTGTCCTGCGCACTGTCGTCACTAACAGGGAAATTCTATTCAAAACCATTTTGGTCACCTGACCCTCAATGGATACTCGATCTTCTAGTTCACCTACATAACTCACAAAGGTATTCATAGTCAAATAACGCCCAGTATTGAGAGGTGTTTCCTCTTTTTGTCCTTCCTGTTTACACATTTACACACCTCTCAATATAATGAAGTCCAGTACACAACCACTGCTACTGTAACTACGGCCTATATACTGAAACTTGTAATTCAATTAAGTAGACTTTATGACGGAACAGTTGTACTGTATTGAATTAGATTGTACAGGTGTACCAAATAAAGTGGCCACTGAGTGTATAATTTATGATATAGTAAAACATGGTTATTTTATACAATATATAGAATAAATTCTGTACTAATATATATTTGGAATATACAGTATGTTTTGGAACATAAACATACTGACACAAAGACAATCCAGCCATAGCATAACTACTAATATAAAAAAGACAATATCTGCTTAGTGCACTGCAAAGAACTAATGATTAAATAAACTGATTTTGATTGTATTGAACTGCATGTTAACTACAAAACTAATTTTCAAATAGTACTCCAAATCTGGCTTTGTTTTGTGAGATTGTTGTGTGTAACTACTGTAATAAATACCGTGTTTAAATCTTTCCTTTAAGCCACAGAATTATGAGTCATAATTAACTGACAGCATTTTTTTGTCACATTACGACTACTGAATTATTACCTCACTCTAGGCGAAACATAAAAAGCAGAGGTGAAAGTACAACAGGTAATACAAGTGACTCGCCGTCAGGATCTATGCAGAATTCATGACTACTTATATAACAGTTGGAGACTGGGAGGAAAAAACGTTCTTCCTTACTGCTGCTGCCATTTCCTGCGTCAGGTTTCCACTGTAGAACTCCGACAGCCCCTTAACTGCAACAGCATCCAAGATGGCTGCTAAATCAAGACGTCTGGTGAACAGCCCGGACAGGGGAGCCTCGCCGTTGGGTAGGAACAAATCACGAAATGCATCCGGCATGGTTTGGTTCTTCGCTTCAGCCAGGGCTTCAGCTAGGGACAGAGGGAGAGAGAGAGAGGGAGGAAAGGCTGATAATGTTTATATGACTAACACTAATCACAGTGTCATGAGTGTCAGTGACTTCACCCAGTGATTTGTACAACATTACACTGTACCTACCTAGGTCGTGAGTAACATTAAATCCATTTCTGGCCACATCTGCTGCCATGGCAACCACATCCTTCCAAGGCATTCTGGGGAATTTAAAAGTCACGAAAGACTGGTTTAATTTAGAAATGTTTAAAAGTCATATTAACACTCCGAACTCCTCATTTTCAAAGAGATTTCTGTGCCAAAATAATAATCCACAATGTTTTAGCATAACATTTGATGGAGCAAGCTAGTTAGCTCTGTAACATCAGCCTCTTACCAGCTGAGGCATCAGGATCACGATAATTACACAGCATCAGAGTAATTGCAGCCCAACACTCTGGCCAAAAAAGAAACCCCAAACGATGTCAACACAGCTGGTTATTCTTTCACTATGAGATCTCACCCCTTTAGCTCTCGGAGCTGACGTAAATATACTGTAAGCTGTTGCTATTCTTGTCTTAAAAATAGGGCCTGTCAAAGTTAACGCGATAACGCCACCAATTTCTTTAACACACTAACGCAGTTGATCTTTCGGAAGACGTAGCAGGCTGAGTTTTAAAGCTAGAGTGAAGATACTGGCATCATATGAAACTACAAAACCTAAGGAATCCATTGGTACCAAAAGCGATATGCGATAAAGCGATTGTCGCAAAGAAGGTTAAATAACGCTCCAAACTTACACTAATTTTGGCGAGGAAAAACGGTCATGGCCATTTTCAAAGTGGTCCCTTGACCTCTGACCTCAAGATATGTGAATGAAAATGGGTTCTATGGGTACCCACGAGTCTCCCCTTTACAGACATGCCCACTTTATGATAATCACATGCAGTTTGGGGCAATCATAGTCAAGTCAGCACACTGACACACTGACAGCTGTGGTTGCCTGTTGGGCTTGAGTTTGCCATGTTATGATTTGAACATATTTTATATGCTAAATGCTGTACCTGTGAGGGTTTCTGGACAATACTTGTCATTGTTTTGTGTTGTTAATTGATTTCCAATAATAAATACATACATACACTTGCATAAAGCAAGCATATTTGTCCACTCCCATGTTGATAAGAGTATTGATTATTTGACAAATCTCTCTTTAAGGTACATTTTGAACAGATAAAAAAGTATTAAACGATTAATCATGGACAATCATGATTAAATATTTGAATTGATTGACAGCCCTAATTAAAATAAATAGTCAAAATGGTGGAAAACAATAGATTAGATTCTATCAATAAGTGGCTTTTGAAACATTGGAGTGCCATGAAGTGAAACAAACAATAACAAAGGAAGGAATGTAGAAAATCCAGAAAACGGTGTGAGGGCTATGACTAATATGGCATGGCATGGGGAAAGATTGAACAAATAATAATAGCATTACATGATAGTTACCGTACCTGCCATAGAGCTGGTGTGCCTGATGCATCCCACTGAGCATGCCGGGTACTCCAACCAGCAGGCCAGGCTGAAATGCAACAGTGAGAGCAGAGTGCATACATTAACCTCAGTACTAAACAATAACAATAAGACTGACTGTCTTCTGTTCTCAGACTCTTGTTAGAAAAAGGAAACATCAGTAAAAATGCCTTACATGAAGATCAAGTTCCTTCTGCAGCATCTTCTCGTTTATGGCCAACGGTGCTGTCTCTCTGAAGTCAATGACCCTCGTCTCGTTCTTACGGATGTCATGCACCAACATAACTCCACCACTAAACATCAACAAAGCACAAAGTATTCAAAGGTTTCGTATTTAACCAGGTCTAAGAACCTCAGTGTTCGTCCAGTTCAGATGAGATTAATATGTTTCTATCACTCACCCTCCAATACCAGAAGTGTGAGGGTGGACAATGCCCAGACAGAGGGCAGCAGTGATGGCAGCGTCAACACTGGACCCCTGTTTCCCCAGAACGTCAAAGCCAAGAGATGTACACTGCGCCACATCTGTCACCACTGCCCCTTGGTTAAAGATCTTGCAAGAAACAGGAGAACAAAGCAGGAAGGTGGAGATTGTCAATACGCCTTTGAACTGTCTTGGGTTTGTGTGGTAGGGAACTGAGAAGAGCATGTAGAGGTACTCATAATCCCATAATCACCTGCAGTTATTTGAGAATACAACATGGTTACACAAGTAAAACTGCAGGTCACACATGTACACCCCTACCTGTGGGTCTCCGAAGTAGATCTGCATGATGAGAGCTACAGTGACTCCTGTGGCGAAGGTGAGACAAGCTGTGATGATGACAGTGAGTCCATCTCGCTGACAGGCACAGTCTTCTGTAAAGGGGTCTTTGGTAGTCTCCCGCAGGGACGCAATATCATGACTGGCCAGGTCCGAAGCTGAGGAGGGGAGACGCTGGAGGCGAGCCGACTTCAGAAACAGATCTGGGTCTGGGACATTAAACACAAACAAAAAGGCTTAGTTTGAACAGGAAAGAGCAATATACTCTGTTGTCTCACACCAAACTCTATTCAAAAATGTGTCAGTTCAATGTAGCCATGCTTACTAGAGGGCAAAAAAATAATTTCTGGCTTCTGCCTGCATGCAATCCATAAAGTAGCACCAAATTTAGTTAAAAAACTATTTTGATAATCGATCAAAATGTTTTTACACAAAGAATTTCAAACATTTCTGGCTCCAGCTTCAGGATTTGCTGCTAGACATTTGAGGATATCACTTTTTTCTATCAAATTTCTAGGAGTTACCTTGTGGAATAAAAATGTACATTTAATGGAGTCTTCTGTTTCAATGTCTATACTTAGAAATGCTGTGCTGACAAAAACATTTGATTTTGGAAAAAATTATCCCTCTTAGAAACTGGTGTTCATACTATGAATATGGCAATTACTTCTGTTGCTCTGTACTTTTTTTTATGTTTGAACTATACTCCTACACTTATTTTTGTACGGTAATTTTTTATCACTAATGGCTTTAATGCCTATCTAATTATATAGAGTTTTCTCAGGGAAGTGTTTTTCTAATGTGTCTTGGTGTACTACTGTAATGTATTGTTGGCTGTGTATTGTTTTAAGCTGATTGCAGCTGTGTGCAGCACTATTGTCCAAGCAAAATTTCCCCTTGGGACAATAAAGTATATCTTATCTTAATATTTAAAATGTACAGGTGATTTTTGTATGATAATATTGTACCTTTTGTATGTCTTAGGGGTGTGTTTTTTTTTATATAAGTTCTCTACCTCACCCTTAAGTTCTTTATAATTACCAGCCACAGGCTATTGCGTAATTATCTGCTGCCACCCTAAATCAAATCCAACCTTTAGAAATGATTTGTGACGATGAGCAATGCAAAAACTCCAGGAGATTTGACTGAAAAACAATCATGCTTCATGAATCCACATCTAATAAACCTAAACACAATCAATTATAGTGTTTGTGAAAGGTTGATTTTTACTAGCCATGACAGCATGTGGGTGGTATTGTTTTCACCTTGTGATTCTGTGTGTGTGCGCAATGAATTCCTTTGGCGCAATTTGGTCCTGGAGACACCTCCTACCACAGGAGCAGGTTTGAGTACATTGCCATGTGGTAATATGTCTGTCTGTGCAACTGTGAGGTCACAATATGTACAGTTGTGGTTGAGATCAAAATGAAGGCAAAGTTCGATAATGGGTGTGGTCCAAGCAAGGGCGCCGGAAGTTGGGGGGTAGGAATTGGGGAAGGGGCCATATCCTCCCCACACTTTACGCCCCTTGCCCGATTTGGCATCGCGGCTGGTGTGATCCCATCACAGGATGGTCTGTATAGTGTAGTAATTGTCTCTAAAATTGTCTCGCTCACCTGTATCTTGCTCACTCAGGACGTTGTCATCCTCTTTGCGTGATTTTTGGGTGTTCTCTGCAGACAGCGTGTCATCCTCTGGCAGCCTAGGGAAGCTGGTGATGCTCATGTAGTCCACCGGAGAGTAGGCACTCCCCAGGGTGGTCTCCGGATTGGCATCTTTATCCGCTACACATCCACTTGGGTACCCTGCCACAATCTCAGGAGCAGGGTTTTGCATGATGATCCTGCGAGTTAATCTATCTCTATCTAAGGGTGTGAGTGGGAGTTAGGGCATACTTTATATATTTACAATCACATCTGTTTCTTGTCTGGGATGATCAGTCACACACATCTGCTACTTGTCATCCAGATGTAAAAATCCCTGTAATGTGCTTTTAAGGACGACTAGTGTTGCTGTGGTGCTGTAGATGGGATCTTTAATATCACCAGTATATCACAATACAGATGGTAGTTTCCTGTAATGATATAAGCACCAAGACCACTGCAGTTTATACTCCTTATTATGTTTCATATAGGCCAAGAGGTGGTGTGTAACGTTAGCTCCGATGATGATGCATTTTCCAGTCATGTAGGCTGCTCACCTGCAGAAGATAACAACAAACCATGTAGGTCAACTAGTCTTCAGCAAAAAGAGACATGATTGCTTCTCATATTTAACCTGATCATTACACTGAGTAGGCTATAGTCTACTGTAAATATTGACACACGACAGTATGTCTGCTTCCGTCTTTCTATGGCGCAGAAAAGCAGTTAACATCGGTTAACTATATTGATAACGTGACTATATATTAAAAATAACAGCGTTATTAACACAAACACAGAGCCCGGCAGCGTTATATCCTACGTGTGCTGCTGTCACAATTAAGCTAACATCTACATCCTTTCTGCCTGCTACAAACGACTCAAAGCGACGTTACAATACTTACTGTTGTCGAAAAATACGTGTAGTTTGAATAAAAATCCTCCTTTCCTGTGTTATTTGTTTTTTTTTTATGAACATGGCAGGTGAGAGAGATGAGCGGTAGAGCTCTCTCCGTCACCAAGACTACAAGAGCTCCGCGAGCCTGAATCACGACACCACCAAGGCCTGTTGACAGAGGTAGGGACACACGGTGGGGTATAACGCATGCGTAGTGTAACTGGAGCTGCGGCTCAATTTGTGGCAGTACATTGGATGTTACTGCGCATGTGCAGTACTACCGAAGATTTGACGCGTTGATGACGCATAATATATCCTATTTTTCACCCGCCTTGGACACCACACACGGAAGGGAAGTTAGTTTCATGTTGAGGTATACGGCAGCTCTGAAACACCAGTAAGATTTAAAGGTCCCATATCATGCTCATTTTATTAGTATTTATTTTTTTAGATCAGCTCTGATTGGTTATTTTCCTTCCCGTGTGTGAAATCTTGCAGATGCCATTAGGAGCACACCGGAGGACACCGGAGGACACAGACGCACAAGATTTGGTATGCGCTGTCAGAATACAGTGACACAGTGTCTTTTTTAATTATCTTTGCTCCATCTCTACCCACTGCAGCTTTAAATGTGCAACTCACAAGGAAATATTCTTAAATTATACATATGCACAAGGGAGATACAGCTGATGTCTTTGTTGATCAATATCAGACTTACTTCACAGTAGATGGCGTTGTGACCATAAAGAGCCACTAAATCTCATCTCGACACAGATGATGACCTCCTCTCCACCACAGGTGCTTCTTCAAGCCATTTCCCAACCAGTATTATGATGACAGTGGCCGATGAGAAAAAACAAACCAGGTGTCTTCCACGTCTCACTGCTGGGTTTGAAGTTACTGGTGAAGCGGATAGACAGGTTTGCAGGTCTGAAGAATACCTGCTCCAATTACAAACCTATGGTCCCTCCCTTAAAGCCTTTTCTTTTCTTGTTCCTCCACTTTCAGTGTCAGAAGACAATAACAACTACAATACGCATGTGATTCCTCAACAGGAAATTGTTTTGCTCGCTTTAATCCACACAAAGGTCAGAGGTCAACTCAGCAGATTATGTCCCAGCACACCACAGAAATTGGACCACCCAAATAGATGTTATTGTTATTATATATGTTTGCCTGTTTACGTCTTACTTTTCTCTTTTTCAAGCCACTATGAGTCCATGTTGTGCATGATAGCACTCCGCCCATATACCGAAGTTACACCCCCATTACCACACCAGTCTGTCCACCTCTTCCCTTTTCTGCATACTGTACAGTATACTTTCCTACGTGTCATCTTAGACAATGTCTCCCACCCAATCCAAAGACAAGTTATTCCTGCCTGTGGCCATCAAGCTTTTCAGCTAAAAAAAAATGCTACCTACATGTTAATGCATCAGTAACAATTATCATAATAATATAACACTGACAGGAGTATTACTTACTTACTTACAGTATAACTGTCGACTGATAATACTTTAATCGCATATTCCTGATTGTACTTCCATACTTTTACTTAAGTACTATTTGGAATGCAATACTTGTACCTGTAATGGAGTGTTTTTACATTGTAGTAAAGTAGGCTACTGCTACATTTACTTAAGTAAAAGATCCACCCTCCACCACTGACAACAGATCACATGCTTGTAGCTATAATCCCATTCCCTCCTGCTCTCCCACATGAAAATAATGACACAAGATTCAGGTGTTAACCTGAGTATTTATTGTTGTTGTTTTTTTGGCGGGTACCTGTGTTTTCTGAATGGATGCTGGAAAACCCATCCGTTGATTTTTGCATAGGTCTTGCCTGTCAGTGGACGACTGTCCACTTTGAGGATGGAAAAATCAGTACATCACAAAAACCATGCAGAAATAGTGAAAGGCACAATCACCATACTGTAGATATCAGATACACCAAATTTTATATGTCTATATATTTCATTTTTATGGAGGGGACGGGTGTACTAATTGAGATGTAATGTAACATGGGCAAAACCCCATGTGTTTTTAAGCTGCCATCGTTTCAGGGCACGACATAAAACATATGAAACTCCCCAGACATTCAATGCCTCTCATTTGAAACGTCCTATGGTGAACAAATGTTATAAGAACTATATGGGAAAATACAAGCATATTCTATTGTATTTTTGAGGATACATTTAATTTTTTTTTGTAATATATAAACTATCTCCTGCCTCATCCTTTCCCTGTCCACATCATACAGGCTCCACACACCTGGTGACGACTCCCTCTCCCCAACCACACCGTTCAATAATCACACAACATACTGAGAACACATTTCCTTTTTACATGACACAGGTAAGAAAGGAAGAAATAAAACGGAGGCAAACAGGACAGGTTTGTAGCAGAGTGGTATCTAGGGTGGGTTTTACATTTTGTATGCATACACACACATTCACCTGTGATCTCTCCTCAGTCAGTTAGAATAGAAAGCCTCTGGGGTGTGAGGAAGTCTAAACAGAGATCACTATGTGTGTGTGTATGTTCACCACCTCAGATCCATCTCCTGCACCATTCAGAGGAATCAACAGAACACATAATAGTCATCCTTAAACAGAATAAAAGATAAAAGTCATAATTATATCATAAATTAACAGATATTAACAGATTTTGAATAAAACAATCATTTATAGGATTATTGGCAGAAATGAAAAATGTGTGATTCAAGGGGAAAACTATGTTATCTAGATGATCTGAATGAGACATTTCCATCTTCCAAACAATCTGACATGAATCCCCAGACAATCTGTCCTTTGGACACAACAGTACAGATTGTGTTAAAACCAGGTCATTGTACTGAATCCTCACCAGCATCCATACAGCTGTGCTAAGTGGAACCTCTGGAGGGCAGTGTTCGCATATGGCACATCAACTCTGAGTCTAGTGCTGTTTTTTTATGATGCATCTCAAGGAGATGAGACTGAGGTTGGGGCAAAGACACCACTTTTGGCCACTGATGCCCTCTTGATTTGATAATGAGCACAGAGGTGAGGCAGAGAGAGGATTCTCATTAGTCTCATCGGACACAACGCTTTGTGTGGACGCGAGTCCTGAGAGGCTTTGACATCTAACGGAGCGCTATAAATTGTTTTGTAATATTTACAAGAGAAATAAATGACCATTATTCATGTTTTTTTTTTTTTAAAGAGTTTCTAGCATTTAACGTGTCAATACACCTTCTCACACACAATTTGAATCAAAACAAAAAGAAAAAAAAATCACAAAAGAAAAAAAAGAGAAACAAGCACACAGCACACTGCTAAAACTTTGACTCACAAAATGTATGACAGTGCAAACTTACATCCATGTCTCAAATAATTTACAAACATTAGTATACACTTCAGCACCATTGTTTACTATTGTTGTTGAATACATATCAGTCAGCTAGATCTTTAAGTGGAAACTGTTAAGAGCTGGATGTGCTAACAAGAAATGGACGAACATGATGTAGCTGTTAGGTGAGTTGCACGACCATGTGCAAGATGATAGTTTTGACTATGTTGAAGGGGGAAGACGGGTGTTATTCTTCCCCTTTCTCCTAACAGTGACTTCTCAATGAGAGGGACTGATGTGTAAATAGGTCGTTATTTCTTTTTGGTGTTCACATGGATAACATAAGATCACGGCACACACTGTGGATGAAAATGGCTGATGTGTGCCGGGCACATTACTTTAGTTTACAGACCACATATTGAATGATCATCATGCTGTGTATGATCCACAGGGAGACATTTTTTTTATTTGTTGGCTTTAAAACCAAAAGTGTACTTTCTCTTTGTCTGACAGGAACAAACCTTCTCTTGTTTCTTTGGTGGAACCATGCAGAGAGAGAGAGACTTTAAAATAATGTTTTACAAGACAAAATGAGCAGAAAACAATGTCACAAAACAAAATAAAGAGTTGCCATCAATACCGCTCTGTACCTCCAATAACCTGCCACACCCTGTAACCCAAAGGCAAGCCCTGTTTCACCTCAACTCCATTCATACTCCTTATCAATATTTCTATCTATATATTTATTATGAGTGCCCATAACACCATTCTTCATGCAAAAAGAAAGTATCCAGAACAACACAGATGAAATGCTCAAAATAAGGGCCCTTTTCTAAACACTCACAGGCTGCTCAGAGGGTTACATAACACTTTCCTATAATTGTTTCATGTTAACCACGCTCTTTTTAATAATGTCTAGTTGTTATTCATCGTGACATTACTTGTACTCTTTAATCTGTTTTGCTCATACTCTCACCATCGTCTACTTGCTCTCATCCTTCGCAAAGTGAGAAGAGGGAAATATTACAACATTTGTTTCCTGTGATGAAACAGGTTGCCACATGTTTCCTTGCCTTTGTCTAACTGGAGAGAAACAAATGTCTAGTAATTTTCCTCTCACACTCGTCCCACACGGTATATCCTTCCACCTTTTTCTGACAAAAAATAATCACCAGTAAAGTAAAGCTTCGAAGACATGATGAGTTATTTACTCTGCAAACATACTAAGGATTAACTCGTCTCTGTCTTGCATGGTTTCCACCAGAAACGTCTTAAAAGTACACTTTCAATTTCAAATCATTATCTCCAAATTTTAAAAAGTATTTTGGGGACTTAATGACTGATTTAAAAAACAAAACAAAAAAAACATGCCTTGAGGAAGAGTGAGAGAAAAGAGAATATTTTACTAGAGAAGAAAAAATCAATAAAGCTAAACTTTTTGTTGTTTTTCAGACATTATTGTTACTAAGTATAACCTGTATAAATATTTTTGAAGACTTTTTTTTAGTTGTTTGGATACTGCAATGGACAACAAGTATTATAAAGGTCTACACGGATCTACTCAGAGGGCTTGGTTCATAACAGCAGAATGGGGCATTAAACTACCAGGTGGAGTCTGTTTGTGACTAGACCAAAACAAAAAAGCTACTGGTCTACTGGTATCTGAGTGTCATATGATATAATGTGCAGAAATTAAAGCAAATGTGCCGTGGGTGATTACATTTAACCTTGTGTGTCTTGGAGTTGACTATGCACTACTAATGCCCTCAGAGTAAACAACGCCCCCTGGTTGCTGGGGAGTTTAGTGGCAGATGTTACGCTTGGTGGGCTGGTGAAGGAAGGTGTTTCTGGCGTGGCTTGCGTGGCG
>CAKALG010002362.1:0-36230 GCA_916700815.1 Helicolenus hilgendorfi | reverse complement strand
CTCACTGAAAAGACAGAACACCAATCACATTAATTGGTTCCCTAGGGAAATATAAACTCAAGGAGTAGGTCTGCGAAGTCCAAGACAAAGTCCACCAAACAGGAAAATATATTTAAGACTTCGAGCTGTCAGTCTATCAAATTAAAGTCACTTTATAAAGCAGACGTTTTTTATCTCTTGTTTGGCTGCAACCTGCACATTTTCTGTTTAGATAAATATATTAGATCTCAGCACAGTTACAGATAGTGTTATGAAAATGTAGCAGATTAGATACCTGATTGGTAATTCAGCATGATTAGGTAGTTTGCAGTTTCCTACCAATTATGAAATTTAAACCAACAGCTTTTAAAGATGACAGATGCTCCGTGAATAAATGGCAACCACACGCCACACAGTCATCAAACAGTGAGGAAATTATGTGAGGTCAATAGGTGCCAAAAGTGGCATCATAGTGATCAAAACATGTCCCTCCTCCCTATGAATGTTAAGTAACCCCAGTCGGTGCTTGTAAACAGCTGATACACTAATGATGCACTAAGAATTAACCTGTTCAATGACTTCTGCAAATATGAATTTGTGTTCTTTTTCTTCAACATTGCCAGCATGATGCAACAGTGTGGGTCTTAACATATAATGAAAAACTCTGGAGTGTCTACCAACCCACAAAATGTGAAATAAGACGACACAGTCAGGTCTTTGTGGGCTGTTTAGATCAGAAAACATATGGTTCAACCAGCCATTCTGATTTGTCTCCCCTTCCTATGTCACATGCAGACTCATTAGAATATTTCGCCCACAGCCTGAGAACTACCTTTACAATGGTGCATCACATTAATCTCTCAAGCCAATCAGAGCAGACTGGGCTTTTACAGGATTGGGGGCTTAAAGAAACAGGCGCTAAAACGGAGCGTTTCAGACAGAGGGTGAATACAGGTATATTCAGACAGACAGTAAGAGAAAAATAATGTGATTTTTGAACATTAAAGCATGTAAACATGTTCTGGTAGAAAGCTAAAATATAACTATGAACCTGAAAATGACCATGATATGTCCCCTTTAAATGCTTTGACCCTTACTATCCAGCACTCTTTGATGAAGACTTGTAGTGTTATTCCTCTGCCTCTGCAAAGCAAAAATGGTCAATATCTCCAAATAATGTTAAATTGTTTTCTTTTTCTTAAACAGTTTTTCATCCCCTTAATGCTAATTTATAGTTAATCCTTGCATGCACCACAGTAAGATTATCTGATCGATTTTTCCCAGCCTCTCAGAGTTATTCATTCATCTCCTGATGCAAAGAAAACCACGCTGGAGACCTCTAATTCAGTTAGTAGAGGTAACTCATCTCTCTAAGTAAGGAGCTCACACTGTTCACTGTTTCACATTAATTCACACATACATGAGAACAAAGATGAGACAGGAGGGGGCGTTTTACTTCTGTTTTCTGCTTGTAAACAGTCACACTGCTTCCAGGTACGTGTCCCATTTCTGTGTCTTTGTCTCCAAAATAAATCGTTCAACCAACAGCTTTTTTGTTTTTTTGTGATTATGATAGAAAGGCCGCCTGTCAATCACAATCCATTCAAGTCAAAAACAATACACTAACTTCTTAGTTTGTTTGACTAGACTGTTCCGCCTGCCACAGTCTGAGCAGTGAATATAGCCAGGTTTTACACAATTACAGCTTATAATTGCTGCACTTGTCGAATAACTCATAACATCTGGAGCAGGGGTAGGTTTGGAAACTGGGGCCAGACTGGGGCACAGATTCAATGAAGGGGGTACATTTGGGAAATTGTTAAAAACGTGTTAAGACTCAAATTCAATGTCCTTGTTCTTGGCAATAATAAATTGTCCATTATTAATAGTTATCATGTTTATTCAGTGAAATAAATGAATGTCAAATTAACAAATTGAACATTCTTACATAAAAGAATATCAATTATGGACAGATAATGAGACAATGAGCCCTTGGACACACGGATATAAAAAGGGAGCAAGACCATCAGTACTGACACAGAACGTTTTGTGTCTCTCTGTAGATGTTTTGCATCTCTTTGTGGTAATAATCACTTTATACAGATTTTCACAAAGTTGACCTATGGATAGAAAAGTCTACATCTGGAGGAATACATAAGAAAGCACATGCTCATAAGCATATTTCATCTGCAAATAACAGCCAATAGAAAACGCTGAATTTGCGAGGACATTGCAACGAAAACGTATTCAAAATATACCTCGCCTATCACTGACTGGAAAGATCCTGCAGCATAAACACCATAGACCAATCATTAATTGCAAAGGGGCTGGAAGAGCACAGCTGTGGAAAGTACAGTGATCCAACTCTAGTCAGTCAGACAAATCATGAATTAGATGCCTTAATTTTCTTCATTTATCAACATAAACTCGGCCATGTTGAGGTTAAGATCGTCAGAGGTAATTTGTTTTCTCTTACTTTGGTTGCTAAGGTCTTTTGTATGCCTCCACCAACCAGTCAAGTTGCAGTTTACATGCATGTCTGTCCAAAATGTCATCACTATCATTTTATCCTGTTAGACATTTGTGTGAAATTGTCATAATTAGCATATGACAATATGCACAAAAACGTGTTTTGTGAAGTCACAGTGACCTTTGATCACCAAAATCTAATCAGTTCATCCTTGATTCCAAGTGGACGTATATGCCAAATTTGAAGAAATTCCCTCCAGGCGTTCCTGAGATATCGCTTTCACAAGGGGACGTATATCCCGTAAACAATGCCTCCGCGCCAGCGACATAAAACCTTAACTCTGACTTTAAGGGAAATCTTAACTTCAGGCGTTTTGTGCATTGGTCCCAGATAATTATAAGCCCACTACCTATAAACTTCTTGCTCTGATCTAGAGTCAGTTTCCAACTATTTATTTTGAAAAAAGAACTATGATAAAAGAAAAATAGCAAGTGTATCATAATGTGATCAAACAACTGAAAACACCTTGCACTGCTGTGTAAGGGTAATAAATGTAATAGATAACATGATGTCAGAGACATCCTTTCAGTGTTCATGAACAAACTTCTGCCCCTCAGAGTCAACTCACACTGTTGCTGGTTAATGTCTCTGCTTTGATTGATAGTGGAGCTGTTTTTGCCCCTCACGGACTGAACAAACATTTAAGTGTACAATCATCTGAAGTGAAAGCCAAGAAGACAAGGGCCAATCAGATGATCAGTCCAGGATTCATCTACACTCTGATGTTGTGTGAAGGTCAACCCTTAATCTTCCTTCACACCAGAGCCAACTGCATTGTCGTATAAGCGTCTGATGGATGATTTGAGCAAGTCGATTGCTTCCCATAGAGCCAGCTCTATAGAAGCCATACAGGGGACAGACTAATGCTCGTGAGTGCTTGGTGGCTGATGATGGGCAACCCCCACAAATATCCAGCAGACTCATAACAAGGTCACCGTGGTCAACTTCAGACAGTGTTCTTCTGATTATAGATATGTAGGGACCTCTGTGACTCGCTTACATTATTAGCATTGCTTGAATGGTTATTATTTCCACATTTCTTTGAAAGCAACTTGAGAAAGAAGCCTTCATGTTAATCTAGAAAAAAACAAAAAAAACAAAAAAAAACACTATATGGGCTTCGTCTGAAATCACATTCTATTCACTACATACCCAATATGTGTATTAACGTTCAACATACTGTTGGGTGAATAAACAATAGTACTGTATGTATCTTTTCGAACGCACTGAGCAGTCATTTTTATCGTCACTTTCTGAGAGCCTCCTTGCCAGTTGGAGACCCGTAACCATGGTAACCCGTGCCAACCTCATGAGACCAAAGATGATTTATGAGATGCGAGATTCGAAATTCTGAATTAACTTAAAAACTATAGCAAAGTGATATATTGCACTTACATTGAAGCATTATTGATGTTACAGAGCTTTCCGTCAATGTCTGTTATGAACTTTTTTTCGTCACTACCGCATTGCATTGTGGGATATATATGCCACCGTAGTGTCCAGCGTTTGCATAATGTAATATTTCACCGGAAATAGTATGCAATTCACATATTATTGTTTTTTGTTTCATGGTTCCGGACATACTAAAATATCTCACATAAGCGTACTAAAGAGCACGTTAGTATGGAATTTCGTAGGCAAATCATAGTTTAAGTCACCTACGGCAACTGCCATGATGAAACTGCTCAACATCATGTTTGTGAGCATGTTGCAGAAAGAGCACACGCATTGACAAATTTAATGTGTTGAACGTATTGTGTTTAAATTCTCCCTTTCAAAATAAATACCTCGTTCATTGCTTGTATTGGGATGTTTTAATAACGAATGCAGGGACAGAAATGGCTTTCAAGAAGAAGTTCACTTAATCAATAGGCATCTTATCAGACAACTGGTACATTGTAGCTTATCGACTTAATATAAGTGCACACAAAAAATACTGTATTCATATCCTTGCTATTTAAAGTGTATTTTACTTAAGTACAAATATGAGGTACTTGTTTACTTGAGTATTTTCCATTTTATATATATATATGAATACTTATATACTCCTCTACATTTCAGTGGGAAGTATTGTACATACTGCCATATTTTGGAGTACTTTAACTTACTTTACTTTAACTAGTATAGTTATGTTGTGGCATGTAGATTTAGTCCTCATTCATTATAAAGAATAATGCCACACATGTGATTGTGAGGGATCATTTCCAATTCCTACTACAACAGCCACTTGACTCAGTGTGCAGCTGTTGTGACAGAAGGCTTTTGTCACACAACAATCCCGGCATCTGTTTTACTATTAAAGTTCTGTATCTTTTCTGCCTGAAGGACGGCAGAAAAACAAAAACTCATGTTTTATTTTTGGGACTTTTAATGGTCCTAAGACAATCAGCACTCAAGTGAACGAGGTTTGAGCAAAGCTGAGGCATCGACTGAGCTTCTTGCAAAAACCAACAGCTTACAATATGACAGAGTGCGGATTGACAGAGTCAAGCTTAATTCAATGAGAGGATGGCTGCTTTAAAGAGCAGCTGAGAAGGGCAGGTTGTAAATAATATGGTGTCTGACTCATCAATAATTTCCTCAGCCCATATGTCTAGCCTTTGCAACCTGCGGACGACCTTGTTTGTTGTACCGTGGGGATCAGAGGTCAGCTTTGTGAGGAAATAATTAAGTAAAACGTCTTTTGATAGCTATTGACTTACGGTGTGCAAGCTGCCAGTATACCTCTAATGCTTCTCTACATCACAACTTAAAAGCCTTTAAGCGCCTCTGTCAAGATGGTGTATAGCTTTTAAGGTTTGGCAAGGGAGCAACTTCGCTTACCTAAGCACATGTGTCCTGTCACGATTAAAGAGTGCAACATGTCTCAGAGTGTGCTGTTCACTGGCTCGAACAGAGTTACTTCATTTTTAATCAGTGAATCAGTTGACTAAACAGATTGTCAGCGAGAAAGTGAAGATAGGATATTGTTACCATAGAAACTGCTTCCAAACTTGGAGCAAACATACTAGCATCTACTTGTAAAAAATGTGCCAGTGTTCACACCATTAGCAAGCCACAGTGTACCATAACACTCATATTGGAGAGCGTTGCTGCATACTTGACTTGGTGTTCATTGACACTATCCGAGCCTTTAATATGATGCAAATTATTCGAAGAGCCTGAGTTCTACACAGTCATCTAAATGAGGTCTCGAAAAGGCAGAGGAGTAAGTGCTTTAAACAATGACTTGCATAAGGGACCTTAAAAAAAAAACTAGCATGATAAATTAATTAAGACTTGCAGTGTTTGTAAAGAATCCCACTGAGTCACTCGTGTTTCTAGCTTTGCGGCTGATTAAACAATGCGGTTGTTTGGAAAAGAAAGTGTCCTTTACAGAGAAGATTGATTGCAAGGCAACAAAGCGAGGCAGAACGCTGGACTTTCAAAGCAATAACTGAACCGAGCCACATCAACTGGAAAAAAAAAAATCACTATATTTGGTGTGCCCAGAGCAATGAAGTCAGTGTTGGACTGTGCCAAGTTTTGAGAGTGCCGTTACCAAATACTACAGATCATGATTCGGATCGGATGCAAGACCTTTCTTGGCAGCTTACTTGCTGCTTACAGCAGCGAATAAGAAACATATCAATATTTACCTGGATAAATGCCATGCTGAGAGCTGATGTCTCTGAACAACAGCCAGATGAAAAACATCCTGCGAATACATCTTATTTCTCCCAACAGCTGATGAAATCACATGCAGGCAAATGTCCTAGTAACATGAACACTTTTGCAAACATACTTTTTTAATAATTATTATCCAGGTTGACAGCTGGCAAGAAAAGTGGTCCATTCCCAGCTGCAGAGCACCAATCTGACGCTCCACCTGTTGTCTCTTCTCCCACGCCCTCCATTGCTCATTAAACAGCGCTGCCTTTCAGGCCGAATCAGCTCAGCCTGGTGATCACCCACTGTGAGACCAGTGCACAGAGAGAGAACGGATCTGGGGTGCCAGATTGTCAGGTCTGTGAGGTGTTATTCCTCAAATAAATATGGAGATTATGTGGAAAGCCAGTGTGCCAATTATGCTTTCCCACTTCTTTAGTAAGACCTGGGATCTGTGTGAAGCTATAGGCCCGATGAATAAAATGTAGGTCTCTTGTGATATGATGAATATGTTCTATGTAAAATGACAAGGAAACGGGAGGAAAGCGTGAGGTTAGCTAACAGTGGTGTCAGGATGTGTTTGCCACATTCAGAGTGCATTTCATCACTAAACCAAGGTGAGAACTTCAACCACTGCAAATCAGCAAATAAAAAAGATATCCTTTTAAGGAGGGGCTAAGCAACATTAGAACTAGCCTGTCTCCGTACGTTCACATACAACTAAACTGCAGAGTCATTTACGGTTCGAGGAACACATTTTCTCCCGGATTACGCTCGCAGTTTTAAAAAAAATACGTGCTTAATGTTGGAAATTGAAAAAAAAACAAAAAACAAAACAAAAGTACTTTGTTAGCTTTAGTAAAAAAATTACGCTGTCAATCTATTGAAATATTTAATCACGATTAATCGCATTATTGTCCATAGTTAATCGTGTTTAATCGCAAACGAATCACACATTTTTTATATCCGTTCAAAATGTACCTTAAAAGGAAATTCGGAAAGTATTTAATACTTTTGTCAACATTAGAGTGGGACAATATACTAATTTATGCAAATATATTTATTATTCAAATTAATTAACAACACAAAACAATGACAAATATTGTCCAGAAACCCTCACAGGTACTGCATTTAGCATAAAAAATATGCTCAAATCATTACATGGCAAACTGCAGCACAACAGGCAACAACAGCTGACTTTATTATGACTTGCCCCAAACGTGTGATGTGATTATCATAAAGTGGGCATGTCTGTAAAGGGGAGACTCGTCGGTACCCATAGAACCTATTTTCATTCACATATCTTGACGTCAGAGGTCAACGGACCCCTTTGAAAATGGCCATGCCAGGATAGAAGAAGTAGAGAGAATGAGCAGAAAACTCTTTAAACACCAGCTTATAATATTCAATACTGTATAATCTTCATTTTTAGGATGGATTTTGGATTTGGTCTGCTGTCAGCTTGGAAATGGCCATTTAAAAAAAGAACAACCAAAATTTGGATGCTCTCCATAACCTGTCTGAATTTAGAAGCTGCCCAACCCCTTTAGGTAACATACAGGTGCCAAGCATCTTCACACTTACAACCTGCTGCCAAAACCACTGGCAAATCCCACATAAACCTGAAATAAAAAAGAAAGCAAAACACTAAAGCATGACCAGTAAGGTAGAAAGTCGCTATTTAAATGCAGTCCATTTACCATTTACCATGTATCCATGTGCATGGCTTTGCTAATGCAAGTCAGAGTCAAAGTTCAATCATACTATGAAAGTAAGTAGTCTATGTTTAGGACCAACCCAGACAATATACTACATCACAGCAATCATTACATGTCCTCGCCTCTGTATTTTCCGTTTGTTGAGTGTCTGTCTGGAACATTGCTGCTGGATCAAGAGGTTGTCTGATTGTCACAATTGCATATGCAAGTATGCGTTTGGAAAAGCAATTCACGGTCTACTATGTAAGTAGACTGATAGGCTTGCAGTCACACAGGAAAATAAGGATAAAGACCACTTTAATGCTAAATTCATTGGCTATATTGAGTTTTGTGGTCTCCTTCTTAAGTTGTTCATGCAGCTAAACATCAAGAGCCAGGACGAATACAGATAATCAAGGCTCTTTAGTGGTCAAAGTACTATTCAGAAAGCAGATGAATACCAAAGTGGGGTAGTCGGGCCAGGAAATACCAATCAAATGAAGGTGGAGCAGAGTGCTCAACTCATGATATATGAGAGCAGATCTCTGCTCAACAAACTGCGATGCACTGTGTGTTCTGACACCTTTCTATCGAAACCAGCATTAACTTTTTCAGCAATTTGAGCTACAGTAGCTCTTCTATTGGATCGGACAACGCAGAGCCTTCGCAATTGCCTTCGCTTTCGCTCCCCACGTGCATCAATGAGCCTCGGGTCTGACCTTGTCGCCGGTTCACCGGTTTTCCTTCCTTGGACCACTTTTGGTAGGTTTAGATGCCGCTCAAAAATGCAACTTCCTGGTTCTCTTCATTTGTATTGCAAACTAGCTACGTTGCCAACAGCGAAAAATGGCATCCCAAAATATGAGTGCAGAGGACGTTATGGACATTTTTCAGTGTTTTTGGCTGACTCAGATATTTAGTACGATCATTAAGTGAGTATTTTTGTCACCCGACTATTGTAAGCTGTTTTGTTGAGTTGCCTCTTAGCTAAATGCTGAGTGAATTTAAGTTGGGCTTTTATTGTGAAAGGTAAAACGGAAGGAGTGAAGCTGTAATGTTCTCCAGTTTGAAGGTAAGGACTGCAAATATAACGCTCTGTACCATTAAAATAGAAGAACTCCACTCGGGCCCTTCAATATCCCCAGAGTGCTCAATGGAGTACTGGATGAACTGCAGGAATAGGCCGGAGCAGTGAATATTACTACGGTATCTACTGTATGTTTTATTCGAGGACAGGGCCTCCCTTGAGGGCCAGAGTGCCTATTAGCCCTGCGGGTGTGCCTGCTCAGACTTCAATCCTATCCGCCGCAGGCACAGTCCCTCTGTCAATTCCTCTGTGTCGGGCCTCCGGTCACTCCTCCGGGGAAGTTTTCAAAGAGGTACATCTGTTATGTCACAGCAACGCCAGTCATAACATGGTGATGAACTTGTTTTCTTAAACTTTGCAAATTGTCAAAAGCATTTTCTCAACTGACTAGATCTTGCACAACAAACTGAACCAATACTATGTAGGGCTGTGTATTGGCAAGAATCTGGCGATACGATACGTATCACGATACAGGGGTTACAATTCAATATATTGCGATATATTGCGATACTGTAAGCAAGGGGATATATTGCAATTTTTTTAATCTACGTTTTGGAAAACTGTTATAGTATAAAGAACACACCACCAAATGCATAAAATCTGAGTAAAAAAAGTTTACTTCAGAACAATCAGAACAGTAGGATCTGTATTTATTACAGTCCCTGTAAAATCCAACATCATAGCACTACTTTGAGAGGGCCCATCGCTTTGCCAATGAATTAAAGTATTGACTGAATTTATATTTGCATATTAATTCAAAATCGATACAGCGTTTTTGAGAATCAATACAGTATCACAAAACATAATATAATATTTGATTTGTTCATTATTTTCTTACACCCCTACTACTATGATGATTAGTCCAATACTATATATTGAGCAACTAGCCTTATCCTTGTGGGAACATTTTTTTTTTCCATTAATCAATAATAAATGCAGCTTTCCAACATGAATTATGCATTTTAGTAAGTCATTCCTCTAAGGGAAATAAACATATTCCTGGAGATGTGTGGGAGACAACCCTTCAATTCAGCAGAGTGATGCAAAAATTTGGTTTATTATAATTGCATTAATCACAGCATAAAAGAAGCTGAAATTTCAATTAATTTTCCTTGATAGTCTTCTAAGATATGAGCCTGATTAAAAAGTATAATCCATTTTGACCAGCGTATAAATTCACATCAGAGGAAGTGGATATGTCCATGAGGAAGAGTGCACACTGTAGTGAACGTTGGGCTCCGCACCCCGTTATTAGAGGTTCAAGCTTGACTAACTGTATCCTTTTCTGTCTAATCTGATTTGCACAGCTAAATGCTTATGTCTAGTGCTACGTGCCAGTGTCACTGTACTTATAATTAAAAAATGTTAGGTCTTTCACTTTTCATTATTCTTGCTGTTTAAGGATTTTCAGTATTCCCATTTGGCTGATCTGATCTCATTACAAAGATATACAGTGTGAATGACTCTGGACGCTGAGGAGACACTGAGGACTGCATACAGCTACAAGCACTGTGCTCTTGATAATTAAAACACGTGCACTAACTTTGGGAATACCGATACACAATTTAATCCATGATCTTGTATGCAACACATTTCTAACATTGCATAACTAACAGTACTGCTATAGTGGACTCACTTATGTGACTACATTAAAGACCACATATAGTTCAAAGCATATCTTATCTTTTCCACATATACTGCACAGCGTGTGTGAAATCTGCTTGATGGAAATGAGAAAAAAAATGTGTCGTGAGGCATAAATCTTTAATGTGGTCAGCGATCAAAGCAATGACAGCTTCTAACAGACAAAGAGCACGTTTCAGTCGTCAAAATTGAAACATAGACAAAAAGTACGGCATTCACTGGCGAACGGCATGTACATCAAAGATTTTAAAGTTTTTGTGTCTGAATACATCAGTGAGTAAAAGCTAATAGATTGGAGTTGGGGCTCTTCAGGCGATCTTGGCTGTCGTCTCTGCAACTCGGACCGCAGCCAGCATTTGGTCTGAGGCGGGAGCTCAAAAGTTTGAAGGGACCTCCCATAGGAGAGAGATGTTTGAACTTTGGTTGCAATTCTAGTTCATTGATTAAAAGTTGAGTTTTCTGTGAGAATCAACTCCCTGATACAAAGTGACTTTGCACTCTTGCCCCAGCTTTCACCAGAAGTTTTAGATTTTCCCTCAAGAAAATCTCAAAACCCCAAAATGTGCAAACTTGCACTTTTGTCCAACAGTGTAGGTGATTATAGATGACTCCCTATAGGCTAGAGCAGTGGTTTCTAACCTTTTTCCTTAAGGGAACCCTTTACTATATTTGATTAAACCGATGACCCCTGACCAAGTGACATTTTATGGATATTTCATATTATATTCAATGCATAACAATAACAGTATAAAACATCTGATAAACTGTACAATACACCCAAATAGTGAACACAATACCTAAAGGAAGTTTGTGTAAAACGAACGATTTGGATGAATGTTGAGCAGATTATTTCCTGTGAATATTGCATCAGAGATGAGTTTTCCTGCTATTTTTATTGTGATTGTCCATAGTTAATCGCTGTTGTTGCCTGCTGGGCTTGAGTTTGCCATGTTGTGATTTGAGTATATTTCTTATGCTAAATGCAGTACCTCTAAGGGTTTCTGGACAATATGTGTCATTGTTTTGTGTTGTCAATTGATTTCCATTAATAACTATATACATACTTTGCATAAAGCAAGCATATTTGTCCTCTCCCATGTTGATAAGGGTATTAAATACTTAACAAATCTCCCTTTAAGGTACATTTTGAACAGCTAAAAAATGTGTGATTAATTTGCAATTAATAATCAGACATGCCCACTTTATGATAATCACATGTGATTAATTTGCAATTAATCACATGTGATTATCATAAAGTGGGCATGTCTGTAAAAGGGAGACTATATTATGTATTTTAGAAAAATAAATGTAACAATAATACACACTTAATAGGCTTCTTTTTTGACAAATGCAGGGTTTTCTTCTCCCTGACGTTTTGCCGTTGTTCTATCAGCTCTTAAGTTGTTTTAACTGCGTACTTTTCTAATGCAGGCGAGGCTGTTTAGCGGAGAGGGAAGGCTCTGTGAATATAGCTTGTGTTCAGGTCTTCATTGTGCCCTTATCCTGTTTGTATCTTAAAAAATAATCCAAACTTTAAAAATAACAATTTAATTGAGTTCTCTTGGCAGAAATTAATGAAATGCTGAGATACAGGCCAACTGTATATGTTTTGCGACCTCCCATGAAGCTTTGGCGACCCCTAGGGGGGTCAGGACCCTCAGGTTGGGAACCCTTGGGCTATATATGAGCTTCATAAATATCTTCACCTATGAAGCGTAAACAGTACTATGACGCACAAAAGATGTAGAGCAATAATTTTTGAGAAGTTTGCTGCCAAGAATTTCTAAAGAGGACTGAAGAGGTCGGGTAGCCTCTGTGCGTCAGATACTTATTATAGAAAACTGACCCCTGCAAATGGACTTAGTGGGCTTAATGGGCCTGTTTGGGCTGTAGAGAAAAGATTAAAGTTTCAGCTTCACGTGCCATTGGGTTTTTATGGTCGTGTAATAATGTAGTGTCAGAGAGGCCAAGGCGATGTTTGGATCATTTCAATGTTTTCATCCTTTTTTCATAAATGTAACGTGATGTAATTAAAGGCTTCTGTAATCCCTGTGAAAGGAATTGTAATAAGATTAAGCATTTTGTTAAACTATCTTGAGCTCATTACAACCTTTAGTTTCTCATAATCTGATTATTCACACAAAACGCTTACTATTGAACCATTCATCTGCTTAAACTAGACTAGTAGTAACCACCATCATCTCTGTGTTTGTGTATTATCTTTAGTTTTACCCTTTTTTCACAATATGTGCAATAATCTAAATTAAGCATGTTTCATAACAAAATGTCTGAGGGGAAAAGCAAGCTCTCTTTCGTTTGTATTTTTCTATATGCTGTCTGGGTCTGCTGCAGTAGCCTGAGCTGTCCTGCCATGATTAATTTGCATTTATATGCATCACAAACCATGCAAGCCCCGACCACATAAAGCATCCTGGAGTAAGACCATAACCACAATGTCCTCAGTCTGAGTCTGGCTGAGGGCCTTCATCACATGTCAGGACTTGTTCTTTCCCCCCATGTTGTTGAAAGCCAAATGCCACTAAATAATATAAAATATAATTACGTTTATGGCTGGGCAATATGGCCAAAATCTTTTATCACGATATAGCTTATTTCATATCTTGTTTACTCCTGTGTGAATTAAATACTTGACAAATGAAAAGCACTTAGTATTTTCCCATTTTAAGAACTCAATTGCAAAATGAACATTTTTATTAAACGTATTTTATTATGGAGAAAAAAATAATTAAAAATAGGCCTAGCCTTTATTGCAATAGAAATGATATAGAAAAATCTATACAATAGACATTTTTATATCGTTTTGACAATATATATCGTTATATTGTCCAGCCCTAATTACAATTTTAATACAAATATTATGATTTATATTATAGCAGTGTATATGAGCAATTTTCTTCTAGTTTCAGGTGCATGTGCAAGAAGCACCACTTGTGTCTGGTAATCACACCGTATCCAGTAATTACTCCAGTTGGAGCTTGAAATTTTGCAACTGCTACCTCTGAATGAGATAAAGCACTTATAGTAGGACACACAGCCAGCGGTGGCTGTGAACAAGAACACATTATACCCTGCCGTACTGTTTATTTTTTCATGAGTCTTAGAATTTATGCTCATAGTGAAATACAGTACATGCAGAATATTTTATGCATGGTTCACAATCTCAGCTCTCAGCTGTCGAGTGATAGCTTTTCTTGCAATGCCTATGTGGCCCCTTATTCAAAACAATACATTCTGTTATTTTTGTAGTATTATTCATGCGCATCACTGCTTGTGTTTGCCACAGAGACACAGAAGATGTATGCAGATTTACATCTCGCTCAACAAGTTCACATTTTTTCTTTTGTTTTATTCTTGTCATTCAGCACGTTGGATTTTTGTGAACTGCCAGTCGTGATGGTTTTAGCAATAGTTAAGTATGAGAAAAACAGGCTCTTGTGGAATTACATAACGAGTCCTCTCACAAAACGGGAGCGATGCCAATGGCAGCTTTGAGGGACCAGCTGAACCGGGCTTCTCTTCTCTTTTTAATGTGCTCTGGATACACAGCCATGAGCCTTCACACTTCCCCTGGTAGCCTACATACACTCTGCTCCATGTTTTTGTCCTCTGGGTTTGGCCTCTACATCCATGCAGTGTCTGACTTTACCTCAAAACACCAGCATTGTTTTAAATGGGCAAGTGGGAAGACCACTCACCCTCTTGTATTGTTTTTATTGACTCAGACATTTGTAAAGCACAGAGTGAGAGACTTGGAGAGGAAACAGAGGCAGAGGTGTCAGATACAGTACTGGAGGCTTGTCAATAGATACTGTGACAAATGTGTTTGTGTGTTGTTCTGCTCTATGGGACAGGGTGGGCTGAAATCTATATCACATATTTATATTTTTCTGATATACTGTCTTTACCACAATAAATGCAAATATAACATATTAAATAATTCAATTAAAAGGACAGCGCATTGACTAGGTTGCACTGTTATGCATTACAAAACATGTAAAACAAAATCTTCTTCAACAGAATTTTGACAGCAAAATGTCTTAATCAATCAAGCGTGATTACCGTAGTTTGCATCTCAAATTAGACTCTGACTCATAACCATGGATGTATAATAAGAACTGGATACCGGACTGCAACATGGCGCCTATTCATTCCAATGAGAATTGCTGACCTGGTGCATACGCACCAAAAGAATTCCAGCTTTCTGGTTTGCTCCCAGCCTAAGCAGCCCACTGAATATGCACAATAGTGTTTCTACCGCTGGCCCGGACCGCGAGTTCCCACTTGGCCCGTAGACTTAACATTGTGATGACTTCACAAATTTTTCCCAGCTCGAGGCAAGTTTTACAAATATAAAACCTCCATGGATCAAAAATTCAGAATAGAAAGATTCATAATCAACCATGTTTGCAGTTCGAGGTGTTCTGTTAACAGTTTTAAAGACGTATCTTTTACAATGGTGGGCTATGGGGGAAAATGCTTTTTTAGGCAGCAGGGGGATTTTCGCTGCAATACCGCGAGTGGCCACGGAGCAAGGCTGAACGGCGGCGCCTTATCCAGGTCTTATTATACATCCATGGTCAGAACTCTGTCAAATCAAACACATGATACACATATATTTAGATTCAGTGTGATTTACATTTTCCGAGTCATGAATAAAAGTTTATAAATCCGCTTAGAAAAACGACTCTCCTTGTAACTCCAGAGCTTGGCTGAGAATCATCAAATTTTTTATTTTTCTTCAGTATTAAAGTAATCCAGTGATCTGTCCATGGGTACATCTCAAACAAGAACTGGAATTTTTTAATTTGGCCAAAACTTCCTGTTTTTGTCCCCCAAAGTATTATGGGACCTGTAGTTCCAAAATGCTTATCAAACCTATACAATACACTTTTGGAATTACTAAAACTCAGAATGTTCCATCTACATGGTCATTATATTTCTGCAACACTGACACTCTCCTCCATCTCTTCTTATACCAGTATTTTCCTATAGACATACAGATAAAAAAACGAAACAATTTTAAATTGAATAAACCTATTAAAAAAAAAAAAATGTAAATTGAATAAAAAAAAATGTCCAAAAGCATGTAGAATACTCACATACAAAGTGATGGCATTTCAGAGAATAACAATATATGGCATTCCTGGATAAGACATTTAGTGACTCTGCTAAAAGCTTGTAAATAAAAGATAAAAAGATAGATATAACCAAGTTTCGCACTACTTTATCATATCATGATGATATTATACAATTCCACTAGAAGTAAAAAAAAAAAAAAAAAAAGTATATATAATATGTATAATAGGAACGGCACTAATATTCACATCATTTTTCTTGAACAAGAACATCTGAGGTGTTCGTAGAGTCACTGAGAGATGGACAAACAACTTCCTGTGAAATTCAAGATTTACTTTCTCGTCTCGTCCATCATCATTTGTGCTCTGCTGAATTGGTTCTTAGCTCTTATAAAATACGTGTTTATCTGGACATGTATTAGAACTGCCAAGCACTTTGATTGCATGGAGTGTATAGCAACCGAGGCCACACAAATGTCCTGCCACTCCTGCGAGCGGTAAGCTCTCCCATGCACTGCTCTGAATTACCTGTCAGCATCGATTACAGGGAGTCAGTGTGGATAGGATCTTGGATTTTCTCTCCCTCAGAATTAAGATAAGCTCCTGCCTGCCTGTTTGAGATGCCCCTTGTTGACCCACCTGTTGAGTGTGATGTGAGATGTGTGTTCTACCGCTGTGGCCATATTATCCCCCAGCTCCACACACATGCACTCACGCCGAGCTGGCAGCACTCACTGTCCTCATCTGTTCATTTCTCCCCGTCGCCCCCGTTCCTCGTCTCTACTCTCACCTTTGTTTTCAGCCCTTGTTTTTCTTCTCCCTTTTCTAACCCATCTTGCTAAGCTATCTGTCTGCTTTTATTCAACCTCATCTCTCCCGCCACACCTCGTTGACAGCGAGTTCCAAAGCGAATGTCCTATTTCTGCCGTTATCCAAGCAGAAATAAAACATTCTGCTCATTTAGTTTGTGAAATTGGAAATATATGAATTTAAATAGGCCATTTCCCAACAGTTAGGGCACACAATACCACCTACCACGCCTCAAGAATACAATGAATAAATAATAAATAAAATAAACTGTTTAAATCTAAAGTGATATTCCATTTTAAGTCTGTCTTATTTAATCTAATATCTAATACTCATCCTATATTGACTTAAAATGTGACTGTTCATGTCTGTTACAATGGATATCAATCAATTGTGATCATTTGTCACGGCGGACAAGAAGCGTCAAAATGTTCATAGAAAGAACCAACACTGACAGTCAGACTTCGCCTACAAGTTGATGCATATTAATCCATATTTTGGAAAAATAATAACTACTGTATACATTGAGCATTTGGACCAACCAACAAGTCCTCCAAATGCAGGCTGTTCTCATACACTGTTCGCAGCTACAGTATACCTACGAAAAGTAATGCACTGTAATTCATGTATATTCCACCAAATCAATTTGTATATTTTCAGCAAAATCATGAACTAGGACGTATAAAGAGCGACAAACTCCGTGCAGGGAGGAGGTCGGGGTGGACAGGTGGATCCAAATACTGTTTGTGTCTCGTGTGAAACCAGAAGTCAACGTTGACTTATTTATTACGTAACGTCCTTACTTAAGTAACGTCACATCTGTAGTTATTTTTACCAAAACCACAATCTTTTCCTAAACCTAACAAAGTTGTTTCAAAAAGTGACAAATAAACAACACGTAATTGCAAAATACACGCCTGCGAATATTATATGTGCAGGGCTTTTATTGTGAAAGGTAAGAACGGAAGTGGTGGATCTGGTCTATGCTACCTTTGTCAAAGTTGAAAGAAATAATAAAGTCTGCTGTCTTGGTTCGGACTACGGAGCCTCTGTGTTGTTGTTGCATAAAGGGCGCAACTCAACCGGTTCCACACAACGTGATTGGTTGATGTTTTTATTTGCAGTGGGAAAGCTCAGAAAATCAACTTTGTTCTGGAAAAAAAATTACGTTGCTTTTTCGCCACTTAATATTCACAAAATGTGTGTTCTGTGTGAAAGTACTCATGACAAAAATCTATTAGAACCGACATGAATTCATGCTGAACACACCACAACTTACCACTTACTCTGTATGAAGAATGAATCACATGCAACTTTTAACAGCCACACACGTCAAGTGCAACCGTTGGCAGGAAATTCACTCAGCACAAACAAAATGATCAAATGAAATCTCAACAAATGTAATGGTAATAACTCCCTAACCCCTGTATCAGCACCACAGCAGAACACATTCAACTCATTGCTTCTAAAAGGAAAAGAAAATATGTGCTGCAGGCTTTAGAGCTTGTCTCCAAAAAACATGATGCAGTTTCAGATATTCAAACATATATCTCCGCTTGAGACTGCCAAAGATCAGAGTGCAACTTTAGAAATTATTCCTATTTTGGAGGACTTTGACCCGCTCATATTTTCTATGATTAATAGCAGCCAGAAAAGGAGATTTCCCTGACCTCTAAGCTAATGCACAGTATGTTTCACTAATAGCTTGATAGAGAAGGAAATTGATTAAAAGATAGAAAAAGTGGTGGTACAGAGATTATTCTTGAATAGCCCACGGATCAATTTTCTCTTTTCTTACTCGTAGAATAATGTAAAGCTCCTTGAGCTGTGGTTCAGACAAACTATTTATGAGTCATCCGACTCCGTTTCCTATTCATTATCAATGGAAGAGCTCTAGGCCGTGCATCAATATGACACCAAAGTTAAGTATTGGTCCTCTGGCTTTGAGAGGGAGTTTTTCATCTTTATAGATTCTGATTGGACTTTCTAATATGATATGAGAAAATGATATGTGACTTTGTGGTGTTCCCCGCCTAAACCACCACACAAGCTTTCATCAGGAGAGAGAGAGAGGCCGACCCTTAAACGAACGCTTTCCATAATTTGCACAGCTTCAAGCCTAATGTTGAGTTGATGAGAGTCTCATGGATGGGAGTCTGGGATCTAATATAATTTCAGCAGAGGGCTGATTACACTCTAAATGGTGTGCAGACTTTTCAATATGTTGAGTTAAGTAGATACTGGAAAAATATATTTTTAGGTTACTTCTGAGGGATTTCAATTTTCTAAATACTGATAGGGGTTTTCAGTGCCCGAAGAAATAATGTGTGACTTTGTGGTGTTCTCCTAAACTCTTAATACAATTTGATCTGGGGAATCAAGCAGATTTTTAAATGCATGTACCTTCAAAGATTAACGTTAACTTGGTATATATCTTATGGATGATCTTGAATGTACACACTAGGGCTGTCAGTTGATTAAAATATTGTCCATGATTGTCCATAGTTAATCGCGATTAATCAAAAATTAATCACACATTTTTTTATCTGTTCAAAATGTACCTTAAAGGGAGATTTGTCAAGTATTTAGTACTCTTATCAACATGGGAGTGGGCAAATATGCTGCTTTATGCAAATGTATGTATATATTTATTATTGGAAATCAATTAACAACAAAACAATGACAAATATTGTCCAGAAACCCTCACAAGTACTGCATTTAGCATAAAAGATAAGGTCAAATCATAACATGGAAAACTGCAGCCCAACAGGCAACAACAGCTGTCAGTGTGTCAGTGTGCTGACTTGACTATGACTTGACTATGACTTGCACCCTAATTTGTGATCATTTTAAGGTAAAAATGTAGCTTGTTGTGTCTAACACTGGGTCAAAATAACTATATCTTGATAAATAATCGTACCAGTAGTAGTGGGTAAACTATATTGACCCAAACTGTGTGTATTTCTAGCCCAGTGATTTTTTTGTACTATTATTCGATATTGGGCTTAATCGTATTTTGCAGGAGCCTATTTTCGAATGTGACAGTGACTCAGGCCCTCACATCCACACTGCAAGCCTTTATCAGCTCGTCTCAAACATGGCAGGGTAATTGTGTCATCGTCAAGCCATTTTGTTATTGTACTTACAGTTCCTAATCCCCCAGGTAATCCCATCGACTTCACTGCAGCCACAACCTCCCTGGTTGAGCTTTCCTGGACAGCTGTCATCTGTTTCTATTTAACTGTCAAACTGTTGGGACAGATACGAGTTTATTAGCAAGGTGTGATGTGGTCAACAACTTTTTATCGGCTTACGCTGGCTGAATAACTGCGCCCATATGAAGACATGTGAGGTGTGGGAATAACAGCCCCATAATTGGATTCATTTGGAGGTGATCATTGTTCCCATTAGTGCCATTTTGTGTACAGTGATGTAGACTCAATCTTTCAGTGCCTTTCATTGCCTCCTCCTCTCCCCTCGGAAATGAACAATTATCTTCTGTAAATTGATTTCTGCCACACACAGAGTTGCTCATCAAACACATGCACATAAACCCACTCAGTCCAGCGCACCTTTTCTCTACATGCTGCGCTTTACGTCTTCCTGTGTGAGAGGATACATCGAGGTCGTGAAGAAATTCAAAACGTATGATTCTTTTCATGATTGCTTGCCTCTAATCCCCTTAATCCATTATTTGCCATGCTCAGAATATGCTCGCTGTATTTGAACTTCAGTGGGATCAAGTGATACTGGGGGAGAAAAGGATTCTATTGTTATCAGATGATAGTCAACACCGCCTGGGGCACATCCCACCCCGAGGTTGACATCATTTCCTTAGTGCCATCACTGATCTAATATGTCCAGGCTCACTCTGAGGGCCACTGTATGAGCCAACTGTCCAGAGGGGATTTTATAGTACGGTCTTACTGCAACAGAAAGCACAAAGATGATCAAATCCTACTTGCTACTAAATAGTCAAGTGGATAAATTAGCTCCGTAGAGTAGTTTTGTGTACTTTTCCACAGACTATTGTGTATAAAGTCTCAGCATAACCCTAAATCACGTTGTAATCACCAGATAACATCAGATTGTCTAATGTTATCTGGTTTTTAGGATTTAAAGCTTCAGTAGGCACAATATTTTTGTCATCATTGGGCAAAAAATTCCATAATAACCTTTCAGCATATTGTAATTGAAGTGTTCTGAGCGATAACTACACTTCTGCACCTCCGCATGGCTGTGTTTTCAGGCTTTAAAAGATCTAGCCCGTGACGGGAGACTCAGGCCAATCACAGGTCATTCCAAAGAGAGCGTTCCCATTTGCTTTGCACCGGCTGGTGTGAATGCTTTCAAGGAATAGTTCAACATTTTGGGAAATATACGCGTATTCACTATTTTTGTCGGGACGATAAGAAGTAAAAGCAGAAACTGGAATATAACATTTTCCAGACGATCATCGTCAGCCCAACAACGGCCTACTGCTGATATACTCTCACAGGTGTGTGTGTGCATGTGTGTGCAAAGCAGTTTCAGCTGTTCCAGTGGCGGAGCATCGTAAAACACACTCCATTCAAACTCAAAAAGAAACTAAATAAAACTTACCAAAACCGTCTTTTTTCCAACAATCACCAACTCTGGTTTGGTTGAAATAAACCCTCAATTCACCGCGTTAGATGTGAAAATATACCGTTTCCCCCGCTGTCTCTCTCTCTCTGTCCGCTGAGCAGTGGCAGAGCGGCTCTCATTCAGAGGCAGACCATTAAATTAGTTAAATAAAATGACAGTCGTCGGCCAAACAACCTGCTATGTTGTCAGTCCAATCACCAATAGTTGATATATTCGTCCAATCACCCAGCCCTATTATGTAGCTGTTTCCCCATTTCCAGTCACTGTGCTAAGCTAAGCTTAACAGCTACTGGCTCTACTAAAGCTTCACATTTACTGTACAGATATGAGAGTGGTATCAATCTTTTCATATAACTCTTTGCCAGAATGCAAATAAGCGCATTTCACAAAGTGTTGAACTTTTACTTTGACAGATGGTTGCTTGTTTCTGCATCTCTCTAAACTGTACTGTATGCTCACATAATTAATAACAAATTGGGTATGGACAGAATAAAGTGTTCCTTTATGTCTCTGAATGATACAAATGAATTTCTACAATGTTAGTTAGAATAACATGCAACAGTGAAATTGTGTGGTAAATCCCCTTTACTGTGTCTTACAGCCTTATGTAGAGGATTAGAGAGAAAATCCACAGCAAAGCAGAGCTCAATCTCTGCATTGTGTCTGCATGATCTTGAACAGCTTGGGATTTCTTTACATGTAGAACTTTCACCCAAAGTTAGAGAAAGAGCCGAGCATTATAATAAAGCACTACTGTAAAGCCGGCTGGTTGCCGAGCCCCCAAAGAGCTCTGTATAGCACACTGAGGTGCTGAGGCTGAAGGTGCTCTGTAAGCTCACCAGGTGTTGTCTAAGATGCAGTTTAGACCTCAGTCTCCTCTCTGCTGCTGCCTGCAGGCTGTCCAGCCTCTCTCTCTGTTTGTTTATGCCTGCCTCCACAGAGAGTGGAGCACTGACCACAATGGACTGAGAGAATGCTTAATAGTCTCTTACATGCATGCAGCCTGAGCCTCTAAAGAAAAATAGTTCACTCGTTCTTGTAGGACTTTTTCCATTTCCACCTCTTCATACTGAGAAGTGTTTACAGTGATTCTGGCTCCCCTGGCAGTCTATTCCTCGTTCTTGTAGTTAAGGTATGTTTTTGAATGTGTGCTTGGAAATCTAAACTTGGCAGAAATGAGGAATCAATAAGGAAAATATAGGTGGAGAAAGAACCAACAGGATTTTTCAAAGAAAAAATGTCAATCCACACTAATATAATTGGCATATTATGGTAAATGTAGCAATAAACGTCCCACATAAGTGTTCCAAAAACGACTCAAATGGGCTTTTTCTGATCTGCTGGCCCAACGGTTAAAGGTTTTCTATACGATTATAAACTTGCTATGTAAAGATATAGAGGAGTAATGTCTACCTGAGCAGAGAATGAAGTCTCTCTCCCTCTGTGTGTGTTGTAATCCCAGCTTCTCTGCGGTGGTTACAGCTGATTACACCGTCCCGACCGACACTGTTGCGCCCACCCTCTGGTTCTCCCACACTGTTACCTCTGTCAACAGTGTTGCCTTTGTTTGCACTGCTAGCGTTGTTAGCACCTTTTTTTTTCAGCCATTGCCATGTTGAGAGCCGTTGAAGGCAAAAGAAATGTTCCAAATCTCAAATTTGGCACCTTTAAAGGCGCTTTCACAAGTCAACATTTAGTCAGTTTTAATCAAACGCTGGTGCGGTTCTTTGGGCAGTTTTGTACTTAGTAATAGTGCTCTGGTGTAGACCAAAGCAACCGATCCGAGATCGTTTCCAAGTGACCCAAAATGCAGGCTGCTTATGTGGGCATTTGTTGAGATGGACACAGGTAAATGACAGGTTAACATGAGTGGGAGAGGACTGACCTGGACTTCTGCAGAAGTCAAATGTTTGCTTGACATCTGGGCAAAAGAGAACAAACAGAATATGATAAATAAAGTCCACAAAAATAGTGAAGTTTTTAAAGTAATTCAAGATAAACTGGAGAAGGGACTTGTCTGCACAGGAGATCAGTGCCGAGTCAAAGGGAAAACACTTTGACAGCAATAAATCAAAGTCTGCGATTCCCTGCATAGAAATGATAAATACTCACCTATTTTTGGCTTTACCGCAGAGGGCCAGCCCTACAAACGCAAAAGTCTGTCGCTGAGTGACTGAGTGACTGACTGAGTGATGAAGTTTCAGGATTGGTCGGCCGACTGTTGGAGTTTCCTCATTGGCCGTTGTTCTTTCAAAATGAAAAGGCGAATAACAGTTCTGTGTTTACGTTATCTTGGGAGCGTGTCAGCAGTTCAATGTATCATTACATAGTGCTGTTGTTGTGCATGTGCTATCGTTTATGCTCGTTTAAATTACGTTATATTGTGCTTCGTATTGTGTTACCGTGCATTCACACCAAGCGTGAAGCAAAATTTCGCCTGGCTTTCCTCCTTTTCCTCCATCAACCATGGAAGAAATAATCTCTGTTGCTGCTTTGTACATGTTGTGTAAGTCCCAGAAATTACAATTCATTTGTGCACTGTGAAACCGAAAATGAAAACGACTACATAGAAAACGAGCCAAAAGTATCAATTTCACTCTGATTCGGATTAGCCAAACGGACTATGGCTTGTGAAAGCGCCCCTAAGGTGTGGCAAGTTTAGGCAACTAAAACGTCTTGATTGTGGTTAATAAAATGTTGTCTAGGATGTAGTTTAGACGAGCTAGTCATGGTTGAAAATACACCATCATTGACTGTCAAAGGTAAAAAAGTGGAGTTAAATCTGATCAAACTGTCCTCCATCAATCCTATCGTATTGTCTGTCCCTGTAGTGTCCCAAACTACATAATTCATCGAAGAACTTGTGGAAGTTACTTGAGCAAACTCTGAAATCAGAAAGGTCCATCAAGTGAAGAAAGAAAGAAAGGTGATGTCACTGTCCCCTGCAGTGTTCAGACTTCTCTGCAGCGTGACTAACCTTGTGCTCTGCAGGTGGATAACTGTGGTCTATCCACAAAGTGGCAAATAACCTAAAAACTCTGACATTGTCTACTCACACTGATCCAAACGCGATAGTGTTGGAAGTAATGGAAACCGAGGAATAAGATTCTCACAGGCTTCCCAACTTCCACTGCAGGTGGAATAAAAGCTCTACGTACAAGTTCATGCAACGATGAGCACTGTCTTGGTTTGAATAATTATTCAATTATCTGTTCCGTCCTACATGATCATGTAAATTTTATAGGATTTAATTGTACAAGTGGGTTTACTTTACTTTAAGGTAGACAGAAGACAATGGGGGTTAACCAACTCTTTTGGGCTTGGTGACATTACTAAGAATCTTTATGGTTATTTTATGGAAATTTGACCTGAGTCTTACCTTGAGCTCTGAGACTCAGAGCGAACTCATTCCCCTTCATTTGTTGCAGTATAATTTTACAGGATTTTAAACCTCTACATGTTAAGCTACGACCTGCATGCAAAGATAGCATGCTTGTCGTCCACACAGAGTTGAGGAAGCTGAGGAAGAAGGACCGAGGGAGGGAAAGGCAGCAAACTGTCACACAAAGGAGCCCCTGACAGGCATTGCTGCACCTTCCTGAGCACTGAGGCATGAGTCAATCACAACTCTAAGCGCAGGACATCTCTGCATGTCCTATCTCCCCTGAGCTCCTTCAATACATTACAGTGATGGACGTGTGTCAGGTGGAGAGAAAAAGTCTAGCGACGTACACCAATCACTTGGTGCCTTACAGCTTGGCAGTTTAACAGGTCTATGTAAAAGGAAAGATAGACAGAAGCGAAGTGTTGCTCAGTTCTCTTGGAGAAGACAGACCTCTTCCTACAGATCATCTGTTACACTCATCGAACTGACAGTCGGTTCTTTTCATCCACAAAGAAGCTGCAGTCTGCGTCTGACTGGTGTGAAAACGTTCCATTTTTGTTTCTTGTACAATATTCCTCTGAGGATGTTGCCTGTTTGGTCGTGGGGATGTTTTGTCTTCCGTTGGTTTGTAGAGACGGCTCCTTTTTTTTAAACCAGCACAGAGAAACAAGTGTTCTGACAATTTGTTCTTTCGTTCAGTACAATCCCACACTGCTCCATGGTTTCTTTTTTAGGTTGGCTTTATGAGGGAGGCATCGTCAAACATAAGGACTTACAGTCATGTTACACAGGTTTGGATGACATGGTGATATGAATATCTCTTTGTTTCCATGTGGGAAATGTTACAAATCAGTGAAAACTGTTTTATAGCAATATTTTATTTTAAGGATTTTTGCATTAATGCAGAGATGAAGAGATTAATTGATTTGATGGACTGACAATTAATCAGCAACTATTTTGATAATAAATTAATCATTTTTCATGATTAATTCTCTAGTTCCAGATTAAAATGTGAGGATTTGAAGCTTTTATTTGTCATATACAGTATTATGGTAAATGTAATATATTTGTTTTTTTTTGGACTCTTTGTCAGACAAAACAAGGAATTAGAAGACATCACCTTTGGGCTCTGGATTTTTCTTAGTATTTGACACTTTATGGACAAAATGATTGACAGAAAAATCAGGACGAAAACCAGCAGACTAATTAGTAATGATAATAATCATTAGTTGCAGCCCTACGTCAATGTAACAAAGTACCATGGTTGGTACAGACATTAAGACATCCCATTTTATCCATTGATGATTTTTCCAAGTGATTTTCTAAATCACGATTAGAGCTGCAATAATTGATCGATTACTTGTCAACTACTAAATTAATCGCCAACTATTTTGATTATCGATTTATCAGTTTGATTAATTAAAAAAAAATATATATATAAGTCAAAATTATCTGATTCCAGCTTCTTAAATGTGAATATTTTCTGGTTTCTTTACTCCTTTATGACAGTAAACTGAATATCTTTGAGTTGTGGACAAAACAAGACATTTGAGGACGTCATCCCGGGCTTTGGGAAACACTGACTCATTTTCTGACATTTTATAGACCAAACTACTAATCAATTATTCGAGAAAATAATCAGCAGATTAAACGACAATGAAAATAATCATTAGTTACAGCCCTGATCACGATTAAAAACATTACTTATTACATATAGATTGCATGCAAATTGATGGTATTTGTCTAACCCTCTGTAGCAAACAGAGGGTGACCACATTGACAAGAACCTGTAAAATATAATGTAATCCAACTGTACAGCAATTAATAGTAGGAAACAAACACTTGTCAGCGTTTTCAGCCCATGGTTATAGGTGTTGTTTTCTACTTGATTTCTTTATAGTAACATGTGAAGGTGCTGATTGTCATGGGTAGAACATAATGTGCCTCACTGTGATTGTAACTGTGATTAAGATACAGTAGGACTGATTCAAAGTCCTTTCAATTGTAATGACATGTTTTCCTCTTTCAGTATTTCATCCCTTAACACTCACAGTAATGATCTAAAGCAAACACCAATAATACTCAATGTTCAAGGGGACATTTAGTGCCCATCATTAGGGCAGTTGGTAAATTTCAGGCTTATTTACTGATTGCACGAATCAGACATCATGAAATGAAAGGCACCAAATGGGCGGTCATTAGGGAGGCAAGCCATTTGTGGAAGCATGCGGCCTGCTGGCTTTGACGGCACTTGTGGATTCATTGCTCTAAAGCATCCATTAAGTACAACTCTATAGATTGAACAGACTGATTAAACATTGCCATGGTGACGGTGGTTACGAATCGTAACCGTAGTTCTAAAGTCAAAGCCCTTTAATAGGGCTCTTTACCGCCTATCCCTGAAACTCTGCTCAGTGAAATTTGCATTCAGGACGATCCAACTCAGTCCTATGGGAGCAGCTACACCACTTCTCTCACAGTGGGCTTGTGTGGAAAAGTGCAATTACTTCACCCTGTGCCCTGACACTGACACTGACACAGCAGCAACGTAATTATCTCTGAAGTTGGCCCAATGCAACTCTCATTTTTTTAACCCTTGTATAACAGGTCAGCAGGAACGGTCTGCCACTCCCCATCTATTCTGATAGGCAGGGGGAAACCAGAAGCATGGCCTGTATCAAGCCTGATTGACAATAGACAACTGCCTAACAAGTCAGAGAGGAACAATCCAACACATCCCACCTTTTTTAGGAAGTTGATGGGCGGCCTGACGCATCTCTCCACGTGACGATCAAGAGCCCCACTGTGCAGCAAAACACACGGGAGACACACAAACACAGCCTTTACAAGGGAATCCACAGGACTTCAAACCTAGTCTCTACAAGATACCTACAACCCATAGCTTTAGTTTTTCTAATATCTTAGTGAACCAAATTGTTTTTAAATGTCACCAATTTCACCTGGCAACACCTGATGTCACTGGAGATGCTGGGCAGATGAGTCAAAATAATTCCACCCACATAACTTTCTAACATGATGTCTTTATTAATTCCACAAGACATAAAGTTAAAAACATTGTTTGAAGCAGTATTTATCTTAAACAGTGGGCAACCTCTAGGTCTGAAAAGTGAAGCCAACGTTGAAGTGCCTTACACTTGCATTCTTTCTAATAGCCAGCAGGAGGTGACTCCTCTGGTTGCAAAAAGAAGTCTGATTGTATAGAAGCCTATGAGAAAATGACCCTACTTCTCACTTTATTTATTATCTCAGTAAACATTGTAAACATGAGTTTATGATCTCAATCGCTAGTTTCAAGTCTTCTTCAATACAGCATGATGCTCATTTAGTAAATTATGGTCCTATTTAGAGTCAAATAGACCATAAAGCAGGGTATGCTTGAAGGCGTGGCTACCTTGTGATTGGCAGGTCACTACCAAGGCGTCTGATAGTTGTCCGTGTTTTCGTCTTACAACTTTAACCCTTTTTGTTTTTTCAGTTCATGTAGGTTAATTGTAATGTTTTGGTCGCCTAAAAATGTCTTATTCAGCATTCGGTTGTACTTAGCTCCACCCTCTCTTGTCACTTCTGGTTGCAAAAAAACAAGATGGCGACGGCAAAAATGACAAACTCAAGGCTTCAAAACGACAGTGCACAAACCAATGGGTAACGTCACGGTGATTACGTCCACTTCTTATATACAATCTATGTCTCTAACTTATGATGGAGCTTGTATTTTCCTCCTGCCTTTAATCTTTCTGCTAAACCAACATATACCCCCTCTTCTTGTAGCAGGATGGCTAAACAGTGTACTGTTCCTTTAATTCCATTAGCTTGTGTATCTAATGAAGAGAATTCATAGGAAATAGTTTGTGCTGAGTTAAGCAGTATGAAAATTAAATGAAAACAAAATTATAGCTTCTAGGATCCACTTTGGTCTCTGGTTGGTACCTAAAGAGACATTTTCCTCAACCCACACGTTTTACCCATTCAGAATTTGTGTGTGTTTACAATGTAAACAATGCAATATTTTACTCAAGAGTGTTTTTACTGGTATTAATGGTTGTTAGTGTTTAAAGACTACCGTTTCACAGATTACTCTCTCATGTAACATTGCGAAAATTGAGGTTATACAGTATTATACTGTAAATTGAACAGTGGATTCTTTACAGCCCCCGAGCGAGGAAAGAAAGTTCATTACATCATGTTTTTATTGCTTCGGTGATCCTGCATTAGTCGCCGTCAAGACTGAAAGACTAACAGCTTTGATGCCACCTGAAAAATGATTCGCTTTGCATTATATAACACTAAATCCATACTGGGAGGCAGGGAAGTATCACAGGTGTTTCATTAAGAGAGTATCTATATACTATGTCACATAACCTGGATAATGAGTCTGTGGTTAGGTCTGTAAAATAGCCTCAATCCTATTGAGATCCTCTGGATCAGATGGTTCTGGACATTTCTGGCAAACATCTCTTCCCAGTAGAACGATGATGTAAGCACCCAGGCTTTTAGGTGGCTGGTGTGCAGCCAGGTAGAATGACATATAGCAAGGAGGCATAAGAAATGTGCTGCAAATCACATTTAGGTGAACACAATCTCTGCCTTGACTTTCAGATTTCATAAATAATGCAGTGCAGGCAACGGAAAACATTTGGATTTCCCAGGAGCAAAGACAAATACCTTTTAAATTCCACTTTTAAGTGCACGTGTTTAAAAAAAGCAAAAAGCATGATATTCTTATCGACTGAAGCTAAGCTTCTTCGTCACTTTACCGTTGTGGAGGATTCAAGGGTCCAAACATTTATAGCCAGAGTAGTCTGAAAATGCCACTTGTCTGTTCAACTTTGACCTGGAAAACACTTGTCTATTTTAAAACGCCACATAAATCCAGCCCAAGCAGGTCTGGGATTGAGCAGAGCGGCTCTGTCAGGTCTGTTGTCCAGGTGGTCAGAGTTCAAGCAGACTGCAATTGAAGCCAGATCCATACACAATGTCTTCATCTTAGCTTAAAAACAACTCTCAATTGAACATTTTGTTGTGAATAATAATTGGGCACATTCTTTAAACAGTCTATACTGATAATCTTACCACTGCATCATGAGAAGAATACTGAGTTTCGCATGCTATAATAGCGTGAAAAACTGTGTGAAAATAATATTCAGTGTTTGCATTGTAGTTATTATTGGAAACCAAGTAAGTGCATGTTTGTGATAGGAAGATTATGGTTTTTAAATAGTAAGCTACCATATGGTCTACCATATTACTAAAATTTGGGTTTTGGCGTTTCAGATAATTTGGATATTCCAAAAATGTGCTTATTAAAACAGACATTTATGAAAAATTAGATGATGGTGCCCCTTCAGTTGTCAGGTAAAAGATTGTTTTGTTTAGTCTTTCCTTACTGAAGGGGAAGGAAAAGTTAAGTAGAGTACTTAACTTAAAGAGCGGGTTTATCTGCGTTTTTTTTTTTTTTTTCAAATGGAAACGCACATGCCATTTGCAGAAAGCAGTGATGTAGGTTACAAATCAATAAGCTTATGAATAATGTGAACGCTAGCACTAGTGAGTCAAAGTTAGCTGTGCTAAGTTTGGAAATAACTGAAAAGGTTCGGATTTCATCTGAAGGCGAGGTAAGGCGGCTGTGGACGGGATCAGCCGAAAAACGTATGTTATCCACCTCTTTACCTCGCCATCAGTCAGCCCTTTTAAACGGGGAACTGAAGCCGTTATATCGTTGTCTTCAAAGCCACCAGACTCCATTCACAAAAATAGTTATTTTACCTTGCAGAACACAAGAGTTGCTGGTCTACCGCTGCATCGATTGATTGTTTGTGTTATTGTGTGACTTTCGGATCCAAACTAACATGGCGTCCACAGAGCAGTAACTTTACGTTGTTTAGCTTCCCTTCCGGTAACGTTACTCTGGTATGCTTCTCCAAACTGGAAGTGTGCTGACCGCCATCTAAGTTACTATAAGTAGGCTAATACACACTGACTACAGATAAGGATATATGTATACTGTATATATGTAAAACATCCTCATGCAGAAACTACGTCAGAAAGTCTGTGCCACGAATGTGTCAGAAGAGAAACCCGACAGAAGTACAGATGCCTCCAATTACCTCCCAATTATGTCCTTCCCCAAGCCAGACTTCAGGGCGGAGAACTGACTTTAAAGGGCAGTGACACTGTCAGAAGCTCAGTAAGGCATGAGTAGGTCACAATAGCGGAGATATGAGTGCCAACAAATACAAGTAACAATCCAGAAAATCAAAAACGACACAACAGAGACACGAAAAAAGCCCTCCAAATAGATTTTGAACATGAGAAATCCAAGAAAACATTTCAGCACTGATGACTTGTTTTTGCTGTAATCACCAGTATCACTTTTAAGACTACAGTATGCAGTTATTATACATATCATGACTCAAAAGGGTTCTGGATTAGATGTATTGGGTTTTTTGAGTCAGGTTCTGCATACATTCACGCTGTAGCATTGGAAAAAAAAAGTCAATGAATAAATGAGAGCAAAAGTGAAAAGGAGGGGGGCGAGAGACAAATGAGGAAAGAGACAGAAAGAAAAATAAGAAGGGAGGCTTTTCTGCCTCGGACAGCAGCATGTGGGCTTTTGTGTGATAGCTGGCGGCTGTAGGAGGCTGTGAAAAGATAAGGTTTACTAATGGGGTGTTCAGGAGAATGTTTCATTTATTATCATACTTTACTAATGCGACCGTGGAGTAATATGGAGCGTCGGCGCTATTCAGGAGAGCTCTGAGAGGTTTACATTGTAGGGACTGTTAGTGGTGCTTCCAAAAACCGTTAATCCTGGTAGAGAAGAGGCAGCTGCAGCGCTGAGAGGCTGTTATGAAGTGTAGCTTTAGAGCAGCCATGGGCAACGTTAGGTCCACAGACCTGATTCTTTAATCTTTCCCATGAACACATCTATAGTGCTGTCTATTTCTCTATGATTTTGTGTCTTAGCTCTACTTGGCCCAGAGACATAAAACAGTTAGTCTATCACATTTTTTGGCTGCCTTTCAACATGTTGATTTAGCATGCTACTGTTCTCTGCACAGTTTCGTCAACCCGAAAGACAAATAACATACTAGCTGAATCATTTGAAAGAGTACTCCACTGATTTAGCATTGCGCTAACGCTGTCGGAATCAAGGCGGACAGTTTTTAAAAAGTATTAAAATCGATGCAGCAGAACCAGAGACATTAACTTTTTTATTTCATCCCAGCAAGAAGAAATAACGACCACGACTGTTTGGCAGAAATGTTGTGTTCAAGTAGATCCCCATCACTCATAGTAAGAAGCTGGTTGAGAAAATAGGTTTTCGGGGCCTTTAAAGGGGCATTAAGTAATGCATGTAATGAGTTGTAGCATGATTGATCCATAATATGCCTGCATTTTTTCTGTTTGATAAGAGCATCATTCAATTATTACTTGGCAATATTTTTCCAAATTAAATTTTTTAGTCTCCAAAACTTACTTTCCAGTTGCAGTCTTGAAATAATAGCTCCCCGACCACTTTAGTCTTCTATTTCCACAATAAAGCAATGAGCAGGCCACCAACCTTCCTACTATTGATCTTAGGCCAAAAAGCAAATGAGAGAGCAGTATAGTTACTGCAGTATTTAGCATCGTGATATACGACCTCATCACTGAACATTTCTGTTGGCTCTCTCCTGTATTTAGCTTAGTCAATCATTCATTGCATGTGACTTTATTATTTTGTCAAGCTCCTGCTGCTGGTGTTGCTGTGCCAGAGTTTCTTTAGGAGGCATTGAAGGTGCAGTGTGTAGGATGTGGCGGCATCAAGTGGTGAGGTTGTAGATTGCAACTAGGGTTGGGTGATTGGACGAATATATCAGCTATCAGCGACTGGCTGAGTACATCGGTGGTTATTGTTTTTTGTGGAGGGGGGGATTTTTTGGGTGATGTTGGTCATTTTATTTTGATAATTTAATGGTCTGCCTCCAAAGAACAAGAGCATATTTTCACATCTAACTCTGTGAAATAAGGGTTTATTTCGACCAAACAGAGTTGGTGATTGTTGGAAAGCTTAACGAAGACTGTTTTGTTCCTGTCAAGTTTAAATGAAGTATGTTTTACAATGGTCCACCGCTAGCTAAAAATACGGCAGCAGGGTAGGAGACAATCAGAGGTTGTTTGGCTGACAATGGCGGGTTGGAAAACTTTAACATATCACCAAACCCTAATTGCAACCACCTGAAACATCTCCCGTGTGCCAAGCGTGTAGGAGAACTACAAATGTGAATGGTCCTATCTAGAGTCATTGTTTGGTTTGTCCATTCTGGGCTACTGTAGAAACATGGCGGCCACCTCCGTGAAGAGGACCTACTCCGTATGTAGATATAAACGGTTCATTCAGGTACAGGTAGAATAACATGTATGATTTTTGAAAATGGGCGTATTGTTCCCCTTTAATATTATATTCCAATTTCTGCAAATAGATCCCCTTAAATGCTACACATTGTTCTTTTAAGCACCACCAGAAAGATAGTTTATCACTTTAAGCCTTTCAACTATGTAAGAGACAATAAATTATCCTCATAAACAGAGGAAAGAAAAGTTATAGTGATGAGCACATTCAATAATTCAAATTCAAAACCATGTAAAAGTCATATGTTCAGGTTAAGAAATGGGAGTTGCATCGGGTCAACCTCCTGTTATAGTCAACAGAAGGAGCAACATGCTCACTGGGCAGGAAATGTCTCGTAGGTGACCAGACCAGACGAGCTCTGGAGGCACAGAGAGTAAGGCAAAGCCCAGGAACAGAGCCAGCACAAACAGATGTTAGAAAAGGTACCAAAAATCCAGCACAAATCCAAGTGCTGGATGGCATGTGGATGTGGACAAAGATCACTGAGAAACTGGAGGTCACTGGAGGTCAAGTTAACCACGGCATGGCTAAAGAGGAACGGTGACATTGGCTTACAAAGTGAGCATAAAAGATGCAGAAAAAAAGTTTCAGCGAGTTGATCAAATTATGCATCTTCCCAGCAACAAGAGGGCTCACAGCGTGCCATCTAGAAAGTAGAAAGTAGAAAGTTCAATGAAAGAACTAGTAAAGACGGTAATGCAGGTTTTGTTGAGTGCTCAACACTAGACAGGCTCAATCACTTCAAAGACAGTGTATCTGAAAAAGGAAATGGAACTACATCATGCACGACTAAAAAGATAAATACATCCACACAAGCAACACAGCCAATGATGAACTGGTGTGCACAGATGTTTCGTGTGATGAAAGGAGATGCCAGAAACTAAAGAAGCTGAATGATAACTGGAAAAGAACAGAAGTACATAATGTTTCCCACCGAGACGTCACCAGCCCGGCTATCTGCAGCAGTCACCTCATCACTTGATGCAGCAAGTGGATTTTAGCAAATCCCACTGTATTAACGCAGCCTAGAGTGAAGCTGCTCAATGATGCTGCATGACATGGGGTATAGATATTACCATCTGCAACAGCGACGCCGGTATTGTTTTCACCTTGTGAGTCTGTGTGTGTGTGTGTGTGTGTGAGTCATCATGGCAAAATGTGGTCCTGGAGACATCTACTGTAGCGGGAACTACCATAGAGGTTGTTTGAGGGCACATTTTTGACTGCGATAGCATCGCAACTGTGCAAGATGCAGCCACTAAACTATACAGGTGTGTAGCTAAAATCCTAAGGCTGAGGCTTGATATCAATGAGTAAATCAAAATGCTGGTAAACAAAAAGCTTACCTAAACCTCCAAAATAGCAGTTTATTTCATTAGTTTGACAGATGCAGTTTTTTTTTTTTAAAAAGCTGCATTCACCGCACGGCAACTTGAGATGCTACATTAAATCTTTACTGATAAAACTACCAACTAAGATCAGTTCTAACATAGTTTGGTAGGGTGTCCACGATCAAGTCAAGGTATGCCACACATGATCATACCTCTGTTCCCCTTTCTCACTAAAACTCAGGTCCTATTAGATAGTAAACCCTCTTGAGGGAAAACAAAATCAGGAAAGGATGAGAGAAGGAGGCAAGCAGCGAGACACTAGGTCTGCTTCTGTGCCTCAGCATTAGTGATGAGATATATTAGCCTCAATGTAAACGGAGCCCTCAGATAACCCAAGGAAGTAAGGAGTTTTATACATGTTCATTGCTCTAATGCCTTCAATGTCACATTTTGTAACGTTCTACATCCTGATGAGGAATCAAGGATCAGAGAATGTATTAACGGTATGTCCACATATTGTACAAGTGAATCAGGAGTTTGATAATTGATATTTTACTTAGATTTTATATTTAGAGAGAGATTTCATTTGTGATTTGATGACAACTGTGATGTCTCAGCGACTTGATGAATAAATTAAATAAACTGAATATAAAACATGTAAGAAAAGCTCCCTTATGATATGTAGAAATACAAAAAATAATGTGTGATATTTGAACTTTAGTTAATAATGATATTTTTTCAATGGATGTCTTTTATATCCACACACAGCTGCATGCAACTTTACGCCACAGGAAGGGAGCGTGTTTAGTCTACCTGCCCCTTTAAATTCAGTGTTTTCAATCATCTTTCTGAGAGCCCCCAGGTGAATTTGTCTTTGTTTGTGTTTATGTTACTTGAGATAGGTAATCCATCACAGTGAACAGCATCCCATCCTTTATTTATGTCATAGTAATGCCGTTGTTGCATGCTAATGAAGTTGACACATTAGCAGCAGTTCCACTCATAAAAGAGGATTATGAAGACTAGAATTTTTAAGCAGTATTTTTTTGTGCTTATATGTCACTGAAAATATAGAGCTTTTTTGTATGAAAAAATAAATTATGTATGAAAAATATTTAAAAAAAATGTTTAATGTTTAAGTGTCAAACACATGAAGACACCGAGCAGATGAGTAAACATTTCTACTGTTTGGGTTAGAAAAGATAATGAAGCCTTGTTTCTAAAATAAAAACCCAACTGCAGCTTTTTGATGAGCTGCTTAAATATGCGATTCAAAAGACAGATCATCATTATTTAAGATATTTGCAATGTGGAACCGACTCAATTACATTACCCTGAAAATAGTAATAGCTGGAAGATTTAGTGACCTATTTCAGGAATTAGACAAACACCAAAAGTTGAGTTTAGAGATAAGCAGTGACATAAAGTTTGCTGAACTATATTGAACCCACATTTAAATAGCGCATGAATTGAAGCCTTTACACAGCAGGGGCGTGGCGAATAAACAACACGAAAATGAGAAATACTTGCCTGCAAATATTTTGTATCAAAGCTATTCATACCAACAGCGATGCAAATTTGCGACAGTTAGTTGCAACACTTTTTCAATAAAAGGTTAAAATTAGGGCTGCCAATCGATTAAAATATTTAATCCCGAAAACATACTATAAATATTCAACAAATATGCTTGCTTTATGCAAATGTATGTATATGTGTATTATTGGAAATCAATTAACAGCATAAAACAATGACAAATATTGTCCAGAAACCCTCACAAGTACTGCATTTAGCATAAAAAAAATATGCTCAAATTAGGCAAAGCCTGTTTTTATTTATTTTTTCTCTATAATTTCACTTAAAACTGTTCACTTAAATACTCAGTACTTTTCATCTGTATGAGTATACAAACATAGACTTTATTTATTTACTAAATTAAATTAAATTACCAGAAAACATGCTATATCATGATACATATTGTTATCGAGAT
>CAKALG010002350.1:0-10331 GCA_916700815.1 Helicolenus hilgendorfi | reverse complement strand
GATTCGCCACCCGGTTGTGGACCCTCTGGTGGTTATGCAGGATGCTGGCGAGGCGGAAGGCCTTTCCGCATGTGAGACACACATACTTTTTCTTCTGCGTATGGATGCGTGTGTGATTACGTAAAGCCATGGGGTTAGTGAAGGGCTTAGAGCAGAAGGTACAACTGAAGTGCCCTGTCTTGTGGGTGTTTTTGTGGTTCAGGAGTGAGCCGGCGTGGCGGTAGCTGCGATTACATATGTTGCATGTGAAAGGCCGCTCCTCTTTATTTGTTTGTGCATCACTGCTGCCTGACGGCGCATCACAGTTGTGGGCTGTCAGTTGGTCGACAGAGAGAAAGGTCTGCTTACATTCTTTACACTTAAAGGCTCTAGATTTCAGGCTCCTCTTGCCTCCTGCCCCTTCCTTTCTGACGTCTGCACAAACGTGGGCTAGTAGCTGCTTCTTTCCCCTAAAGCCTTTTCCACAGTTTTGGCAAGAGTGCTTTTTATATGCAAAGTGGGTGCGCAAGTGGTTCTTCATTGCGAGTTGATTGGGGTAAGTGTTGTTACAAACAGAGCAGTAATATTCACCTGTTTTATGAGAGTTTCTGTGGTTGACTAGACTTCCTGCGTGGCGATATGTACGTCCACACTGGTCACATGCGAACGGCCGTTGGTCACCTGCGTCCTCTGATTTGACTGAGGTCTCACACTTTGTTTGTCCTCTCTTCCCGCCAGGCAGTTGCTTGCAGCGTCGAGGAGAGGAAAAAGCCTGATTGGCATTTGAAGTTAAGGACTGCATTCCTCCATCTGACCTGGTCCCATTCATCTGCATGAGGGCCTGGATCTGGTTGTTGAGATCCTGGATTTTGGCTTGGTTCTCTTTGTGCCTTCTCAGGTGATTCAATAGCTGCTTCTGTATTTTGAAGGCTTTCCCACACTCATGGCAAGTATGCCTGGGGGAGGAGACAAGGCATATGGTTAATTCTGTGTTTGCAAAACAGGGAGGCATGATGACAAAACACATCTGCAACACACAAAAAACACAGACTCTACATGCAACAACTCTCTTTTGGTTTTCATAATTTCCAACATGCATTAACAGTTTGCAACACGAGTGACAAATGCAAGATTAAACACGTATTAATGATGTGTATTCTTACTGTAACTAACCTCTTAATATCAAAGTGAGACCTCTGATGGTTTTTAAGGGCCAACAGGTTGTAGAAGCGCTTCTGGCAGACGAGGCATCTGAATACACCCGTTTTGTGGGACTTTTTGTGGTTAAGGAGGGAGCCGGCGTGTCTGTATGAACGCCCACACTGATCACACTTGTACTGACGATCTTCGGTATCAACACTTTCTTTGATACGACTCGTGTCTTCACGCTGGTTAACATCATTTACTTTCATTTCCTCTTTGCCGTGTGACGACTCATCCGTCCTCTCAGCTGTGCAACCGTGGCTCTCCAGATGATGGTAGCTGGTGCAGAAGATGCCACAGTTGCCACAGATGATACTCTGTGCTTCCTCCTTGCCCCCGGACACGCCGCTGTTGTTCATATGTAAATGATTTACATTATCTACCTGGTCCTTTTTGTGGAGAAGCTGATGAGTGGTCAAGTCCTGCCTATTGGCAAAACTTTCCCCACATGTGCTACAGATCATCATCTCTCCGGATTCATCATCTTTCACTTCTTCGTGGGAGGACATGGAGGAAGGCCCTGAGCTTGCAGGAGTACCATGGGACTGTGTGTGCCCTCGGAGATGGCTCCTGAGAGCCCTCATGCTGGTGTAGCTGTTTCCACATATAGAGCACTGATAAAGATCTCCATCATCATCCTCCTCCTCCTCCTCATCAGCATTATCACCTCTTCCGCCACCATTCAGCTGATCACTGCTCATATTGTCATGAAAGTTCTGTTCGAAGTAACTTTGGTCGTGGCTACCATTCAGACCATGGAACTCTACATTACTCCCTGGATTTCCAATGGCACAGTGACCATTACTGTCCTGGAAATTCATATTACTGTCGTAGTCACTGCTAGTAGTGTCATGTTGCTGCTGTAGCAGTGGGCAACTGTGAGACTTAATCCCTGCAATATCTGCAAATGTCTCACCGCAGTCTGCACACATGTGCCTCTGCATCAGGTGTTCATTGTGAGGTAGATGCACAGTCATATCCTGGGAAAAGTCCTGATTAAACTGCTCATGGTACAAAGCTCCATTGCTGTGGTCAACTCCATTCTCCTGATCCATACCAAGCAAAGAGCGAGTGCCGTCATCCTCCTCGTCTTGAGAAGAGAAGCATCCCTGTTGGTTATCTAGAGTCAGAGGCTCTGAGGAGAGCCAGTCTCCCTCAGCGTTGAGGCCAAAAGATGAAGACTGAGCTTTGTGGAGACGAAGATGACTTTTGAGGGCGGCCAGGTGAGGATAGCTCTTCCTGCAGATGGAACATTGGTAAATCCCGACCTGATGTGACCGTTTGTGGTTGATGAGGCTCCCAGAGTGCCGGTAGCTTTTACCACAGACTTGACACTTGAAGGGACGATCGTCAGTATCTACAGTTGAAGTCTCTTCCATTTCAGTTGCATTGTCAGTGTTTTCTGTGTGCGTCAGGGTGGGATTGAGAATGCTTGTGTTTATGATTGGGGGTTCTCCCTGAGTGCTATCGGAAGGTGGTGTTTGATTATTGGAACAGTCTGAGTACACATGACCGTTACTTCTAATCTGCTCCTGTGGCTGATCAAAGCCGCCATGATTATCTATTGATGATACTGAGGGAACATTATTTATAGGAGATGCATAAAAATTTGACCCAGGCGAAGCAATACTGTTGTCATATGATATATTGTGGTTCTCTGACATGGTATCTTGAAGCCCAAATGACAGAGATGAAGAGTTATGCATTTGGATGTGTTCCTGGAACTCTTCATCATTGGGGAATAGTACCTGACACAAATGGCAAAAATTTACCGGAGCATCTTGGCTCTGAGGTGAAAACTGGTCAAGTGGTGTGCCTGTGTATGACCCACTCATTGGACCAGGGTCTGTCGTGCTTCTCGTCTTGTGAGTTCTCTGGTGGCTGTAGAGGGCAGCCATGTTATTGAACAGTTTGAAACACACGGTGCACTCAAACATTCCCACTTGGTGAGTCTTCTTATGATTGGTCAGGCTTCGATGGTGTATGTATGATTTGTCACACAAGTCACATCTGAAAGGTCGATTTGTTGCATCATCAGAGGTCTCAGATTGTGCATTATAAACAACCTCCGTCTTGTCGACAGCTGGGCTATTTTCCGTAGAAATCCCGACACTGGCCGACTGCTCACTGAGATGATTTGGGTGATCATTTTCAATTTCATGTGTGGGATACTCCATGTCTACCTTCCTATATGACTGCTCCTTTACTCGCCTGGCGAGATGAACCTTCTCATGTGTAGCCAGCTGTGTTGCCAGACGAAAAGCTTTCCCACATTCGGCACAGGAGTACTTTTTCTGTGAAGTGTGGCTCCGGAGATGACTCTTCAGGGCCAAAGCATTAGAGTTTTCTTTACCACAGATGTTACATTGAAAACAACCCACTTCGTGTGTCTTTTTGTGGTTAGCTAGGCTACCAGCATGCCTATAACCACGTCCACATTCATCACATTTAAATTTACGTTCTTCCTCTTCTTGAAGGTGAGCATCCATGTGCTCGAGCAGTGTGGGCATATTGGGACATACCGTGCCACATTGTTTGCAAGGAAAACCTGTTGTCCTGCCAGGGTCTTGCACTGCCATTACAGGATAGCAATTGAATGAAGTGCACCAGACACACAGTGTATGAATATGCAGGAGGGAAATGCATTAGATGTCTTTGTTTTCCATATACAAAGAAGTTCTTTATAATAAGGTCCAAGGAGTGTCCAGGGAGGTAACACGGCAGAAGATGTTGAGATCCAGTTCCACACAATTAGCAGAGTGACTTGAATTTAGGAGAAGCAGGCAAATTGAGCTGTTGAGGACAGAAGAGGTGCGTTAGTGGTGAATACACAAACGATGTATGTAATGTATGTATGTTCAATTCTATGCAACGATATATACATTATAGAAGCTACAAATTACCTATCATGCATTATTCCTAAAAAATATAAAAGGTTTATTCTTCAAAAAATCTTTCAATACAAATTGACAACTTAACCTGTGCATTACACCAGCTCTGTAAGCAACAGTGAGCATCTCATAATGTTTATGCCTCACAAGGGCTGATCAAATGATTAAATCTGTCAATAAATCTTTGGTAAAACTAGCCACGGTATTTACGTTTTAATGCGTCACCGGTAGCAGGTAACCAGTATCATGGACATGCTTATGCAAGGAAATAAAATACCTTGGCCATTTTCTCACTGATGATTGGAATGATGATAGAGCTATCTATCGACAGTGCTGTAAACGATATGCTCAAGCAAATATGCTGCTTTGTAAAGTTCAGTATGTGTTCTGTAAATGTAAAATGTTCATTATTTAGAGCTTTCTGCACGCCTTTGTACACAGCTCATCTTTGGTTTAGCTACAAGAAAAGTAGTATGCGAAGGCTCATATAGTGGCTTACAATGATGCAATGAGGTTGTTGCTTTAGGTTCCCAGATGGCATAGTGCCAGTCAACTGTTTGTGTCCTCTGGTTTTCCTACATGTGAGGCACTTTTAAGACATTTGATGTATAATTTTATTTGTCGCTTGGATGAGTCAGAGAACAGCATCATAGAGGCTTTAACCAGCCCGAGCAAGAGCTGCACTAGATACTCATCCAGGCTCAGAAAAAAACACAGGTGAGATAGCCTATATATGAATTGAATGATGAACTGCTGTGGTTTTTTAATATTTTGCTGTTCCATTTAATTTATTACATCTACCCTACCTATTTTTACAAGTGCAATTACCTCTATTTACATTACATCTATTTTTATATTTTATACTTCTAGTGTAACACTTCTGTTTATATTTATTTATTACATCTACTTTACCTGTTTTATTTGCTTTATATACTGTGTATGTGTTTTACCTGTTATATGTTTTATCTGCCTCGTTTAGTCTTGTCAAGTATTTGTTTTAAAGCACTGACCAGAAGTGGCAACTGTGAATCTCGTTGTATTTAATGCAATGACAATAAAAGTTTCTATTTCATTATATACTTATCTTGTATGTTTTTTGTTTCTTTTCTTTTATTGCTATGGACCCTCATGTGTGTCTGAAATAAAATTTGAATTGGATTGAAGTTGAATGCACTTAGCACACAAGCCTTTCTATAGGCCTCATCCACATGTGTGTTTGTTTGATCTGTTTCTCATTGTTTCTGTCATATTGTCATTTTTCTTTGTTTTTTTCCCCCCTTGTTTGATGTTTCTTCTTGTGTGTGATGCACTTTGTAACGGTGTGTTTTAAAACGTACTATATAAATAAAGCTTTACTTACTTACATTATGGATTGAATGATGAACTGCTGTGGTCTTATCTTGTATGTTTTTTCTTTTTCTTTTCTTTTATTGCTATGGACCCTCCTGTTTGTGTCTGAAATAAAGTTTAAATTGAATTGGATTGAATTGTTGAATGCACTAGAAACAGCACCTATCCTGACATGTTGTGCTACATCTCTGCAGCAGGCTAACAGACCGAGCTATGTCAATAAACCGGGAAACGCCTCTCTATCTCTCTACAGATCTACTGCCAATGCAAACACCAATAATATCCGACATTATAAACACAACCAGAAACAAACACACCCGTCATCATTATGTTATAAGGACGAGGTTAGCTACAAGTCACATTAATATGACAGTGGGTTAGCTCGCTACCAGCTAGCATCATGGTGGCTAAGCTAGCTAAACAAACATTGCACCAAAAAGCCAAGAAGTCGTTTTAAACGCAGAATCACAGCGTCAGCAAACGCGTCAAATTAAATACCTGCAGCGGTTCTGATTCACAGCCAGCCTCCGAAGATATATATGTTCATTCATTATTTTAAAACACGTTATTTTTGAGTAAAAAGGGCAACCCCCTTTTTTTTTTTTTACCAATTGTCTTTTTTTTCCTCCATCCCCGTTTCCACATTGCTCTTGTTGCTAGGAAACAGGAAATGTGCAGCAGAGTAATACTTCCCCCCTCAAAGCTAGCTAGCTAAAGCTAGTGGTGATGGGAATTCCGGCTCTTTTTAGTGAGCCAGATCATTTGGCTCAGCTCACCAAGAAGAGCCGGCTCTTTCGGCTCTTCGTTTTTACCACTTCTGCCTTTTTATAATTCAGCCAAATTTAGCGCTGTTTTGACCTGTAATTACTATGTGTGCACAAATATAACTTAAATTATTCAATTTAATTATACTAAACTTTATAATTTCCAGAATATCATAATTTTACATGCTGCTTTGTTTCCGACTGTCACTCATCTTGTCTGCTATTCGCGCACCACACTCCTCTCTCTCTTTCTCTCCTCCTCTCCCTCCTGATCTGTACCTGTAGACAGCCAGCCAGTGATGGCCAGCTGAAGCTTCTTGAAGCATTGAAGCTTTCCAGCATATTGTTTCGGAAAAGGGTTAATTTCTCGAGGCTTCATGTGCACACAAAACCACCTGGTGATCAAAGAGTGTAAAACAGGCAGATATGATCTTAACCATGTGATCTGTGATATACTGTATTTTGCGCCAGTAAAGACTGTTGGGAATGACTATAAACAATGAAAAAAAAATATATATTACCATGTAATCCATTTATATCTATATAATATATAATATAATGTCTATTTTCTAGTGCGTATATTATAAGTATATAACATACATGTATAATAAACTTTAATTGTTTTGTGAGTAATGTATCTTAGTGTAATATAATATAAAAATGGCAGGAGGGGTAATATTAGTGTTCTGTGTCACTTCTGCAAAGTGGCATTGGTTTAACCAGTGAAGATCTGAACCACTTCCTGAACCAGTCAGCGGTATAGCCGGGCAGCGAGGCTTCGGATGTCATCAATGACGTATTGGTCTAAAACGATGCAAGTCTCAATACGTGCATCGCGGAAAACTTCCTGGATTACTCGACAAACGCTCCGAAGCCTCGGCACAGCACGTAACATCACTACTCCCCGCCCCTCCCTGCTTGATGATATGATCCTTGTCTGTCATCACCTGATTGGTGGCACAGACGTCATTAACACAACATTCAGTCACAGTCAGTGCATGGAGTGCCCATGGCGCGGAGAAGATCGTCCTATCATTCTGCCTTGAATTAATTGAAGAAAAAAGAAGATAAACAGCTCTCAGATGGGAGCCGGCTCTTATTGATCACTTAAAAGAGCTGGCTCCAATCATTCACTTAAATGAGCCGGCTCCCAACGTTCACTTAAAAGAGCCGGCTCTTATCGTTCACTTAAAAGAGCCGGCTCTTTGAACCGGCTCATTCGCGACGACACATCACTACTAGCTAGCTAGGCTAAAAGTTGAGTTAATACAAAAACTGTATTGAGCTGAGCTGTTAAAGGAAGTCACAAATATTAAACTCAAATGAAAAACTTAAATGTTCACTTCACTATTCAGCTGCTGGTTTTTGTATAAGACACAAGCTAGCTGCTTCTGACAGCTCTGCTATTGCCTTTTATAAGCATTATAAATTATCTTCAGCTTCAGGTTTGCATGTTTACATTATGCCAGTTTTAACAGAACTATGGTGTTTTTCTAGGTGTTATTAATACATGTATTATGTGTCTTATAGCTGATGTTTGTTATTATTTCCATTAAACGCATTATAATGTTGCACACTTGGCTTGCAGAGAGCTGTCGTCATCATGGTCCTAGAGCCGTCCCACTCAGCCTGCAGCCAGTCAACAGCAAACAGCAGCGTCTCACAGTAATATAGCCGTGTAGAGACGCTTTTCAAGGCGTTATCAACCATTAAAGTCCTGATTCAAGGTAAGAAAGCCTTTGTTTCTCTAATGCACCACAATAACAGCTTAACTGCATCCAGCTCCGCATTATCACGGTCGTTATGGTGACGACACTGTGTGAGTGAGTTTGGTGCAGCCGGTCCTAAAGCCAGCCATTTTGAGTCAAGTCAAAAGTGTTTAGCTAAAGAGAAAGAGAGAATGAATACCTACGTATCGTCATCCTGGTTGTTAACATCATCACATTGAGTCGTGATCTTTGTGATCCGTGTCTCTAGTCGTGTAACATGTCAGTCATTCATACACACAGTGATCTCAAGTCAACTTCCTCTGGCATCAAAGCGGTTAGCTTATTGTCCCCTGAGGTCCTAATGCCAGCCATTTTGTGCTTTAATGCACACCCACTTATTTCTCTTAATATACAGATCTAGTATATCATCAGCCATTGTCACTGTTCTCCTACTTCATATGCATTTATTTATTTAAAAAGGATCCCCATTAGCTGATACCACCAGCTAGTCTTCCTGCACTGTAAACAACTGCTGTTAATTTACAGCAGGATTTCAACAGTATTAATCTGTTATTGCTAAAATCAGTGCTTTACTGTTAATACAAAAGATGTTAAATTACACTCATTGGCCGTTTTTTAACTGATGCATTCTTAAAAAACATCACTTTACTGCTGATCAACTGTCTAAAGTATCATCAGTAACAGTTTCATGCAGTATTTTTTTTAAATTCTGGGACCTGATCTGCTCATGTGAGGCTTGTACATTGTACATGATTGTAGAATCAGTGAATTAGCTTTATTGTTCTTCACTCACATGTTGTTCTGGTTTGCATTCTGTACTTGTAGCCAGCTATAGACAGACATTTTTGGGAAAAGTGTCAGCAAGTCTATTATAGCCTTTTTCCTAATAAGTGTCTTTAATTGTATTTAGTGTGACTATTCCTATGTCTGTAACCTGCTAAGTCTATTTATCTAGGCAAAAAAATAATGTTTATTAAAATGTAGGTAAAAAATACAACCTAAATAGTGCATTATCAGTAAGATAATGTAAAATAAACGTGAAAAACAGATATATAATGTATCTTTAAACAGTAAATTAACTGTAAAATACTGTGAAATTAATTAAAAAAACAGTTCAAACTGTATTTTTCATTAACAGTACAAAGATGTAAATTTCAGCGATTGTATAATAATGTTAATTTTACAGTAACATAAAGGCAACCCTGCTGCCATCAGATCTTTACTGTTATTTTACTGGGAAATTCTTAACAGTGTGGGGTCTGAAATCAAGTACATTACATTTATCACATACATACTATATACAACATTATATGTGTGTTACACTAATAACATTCAAATTTTCCAAAAATATGTACATTTCACATTAATACACATCTTCCACAACCATTTAGCCTCAAGGTTCATCATCATCAGGGAAAAGGAACAAAAAAAACATACATGACCAACACTGGACTATCAGTCAGCTGCTTCAGTAATGTATTCTCAGATGGTATTTGAATGAGGATTTGTTAGAGGATTGACGGATGTAAAGAGGGCAGCTATTCCAATGACTGATGGCACGATAAATAACTGTCTTTTTTAAGGCATTAGATTCTGGGTGAGGTAACATTATTTGCCCATCACCTGCTGTTCTAGTGAAATAACTGTGAACGTCTCTGCATTAAGTAATTTGACTGTATAAAAAGTCGGGCTTAGTAGAATAAATGCTGTTACTAAAGAATGTCGCTGTGCTTAAGGCGAGTCTTTTCTCTACTGTTAACCATGACCGTTTATAAAGCTGTGTTCGTTCTCATGGTGCAATGTAAGACTAGTTTTGCAGCTTTGTTTTGGGCAATTTGTAATTTCCTCAGCACACTTTTCGGTGCAGAAGTCCAGACAGGTGAGCAAAAGTCCAGGTGGCTTAAACTTAAAGATTTAACTACTTGTCCCAGAATGTGTGCTGGAACATTCGGAAGGCATTTTCTTGCCATGAAGATGCCATTTCCAATTTTCCTGACAATTGTGTCAATGTGCTTTACCCATGACAATTGATTGTCTATAGTTAGTCCCAGTAATGTGACCTTATCCACCTGCTGTATAGGTTCACTGTCCAAGTAGAGATTCAGTGTGGGCGTAGATGACAGCTTATGATTAGATCCCAGGATAATGGATTTGGTAATCATTTGGCATATCAGTCATAGCTTTGGACTTTAACCTGATCTCTGTGGCACAATCTTGCAGTTTCATATCCTGCTAATTGATCTGTTTATTTACATGCTTTTATTACAAATTTGTATATATAATCTCTTGTGTGTGTGTCACCTGTAATGCAGTCTTATCAGGGTTAATGTTGGGCTTTTGAGGGGGTGTCTCCATTCAGTCTGTCAAATCTAGCGTAGAAGCTGTTGAGGTTGTCTGGAAGGGTGGTGTCTGTC